>JAMYCR010000368.1:0-29041 GCA_028830335.1 Eucera pruinosa
GAACCCTATGTTGCAGTGCAGTAGTTTCTAGGTAATGCTGGCTCTGTACTTTATTCCTGCAATTAGGGTTTGGGGCACTTGCGATCCGACTATTAGCCTGTGCTAGATCCTCCGCAAAGCATCGCAACTTCACCTCGATCTCGAAAAAGCGTTTTCTTTGACTCGTGTAAGTCGCGTTCGAATTCGTTACGATTCGGCGTGAGTGCGAGTCGCGTGATAGAGCGCGCGAGTGGTAGAGTTTTGTTGCGCATGGGAGTGCGAGGCGAAGCTCGTTGGTTCTTTCGAGAGATAGTGAATTGTTTTTACTTTGCTCGCGATTTTTATATTTGCTGATCGTAATATGGCTGCAAGTTGGAAAGCGTATCGATACTTACATATAGTCGAAGTAACGTGTACCTCGATTACTGTGCGTGTATTTTGTTCTACGACGGCTATCTAACTTGGAGCCAAAAAGACTTAACTTTTTTTTTACAGTACACGATGTCCATTCGCCGCGCACTCGCTCTCAAAACGCGCGCTGTTCGAGGGTAGTCATGCACGATCGAACTCTATGCTTGGTAAGTCGTTCTGTCATACAATTTCAATCTCATTCCGAATCGCGATCAACGTTTGTTCGCGCCTCGAGTCTTTGAGATCGCTTTCGAGTCGAGTTGGAGCGGCGTTTGCAATGCGAGGACTTGCAGCCTCTATCGAAAGTGCCCGATAGGGGACCAAGGCCCTGTAGGCTGGATCGTAAGCATCTTTACCGCGGGTACGCAGTATGGCCTTCTGTTTGTCGCAGGGGATACGTCTTCGTTCAGACGGCATCAGTGGTCCGCTACTGCCCTCAAAGTTTAGTTTCTTGCGATCCGACTATTAGGCCGCTATTTCCTCCGCGGAGCAGCGCAACTTCATCTCGGTCTCGAAAAGCGATTTCTTAGACTCGTGTAACTCGCGTTCGAATTTCGCTTTCGATTCCGGTGAGTGCGAGTCGCATGATAGAGCGCGCGAGTATACGGTTTTGTCGCGCATGGGAGTGCGCGTTTGCTTTGCTCGCGATTTTTCTATTTGCTTAGCGTTGCGTACAGTAAAGTAGAGCTTAGTTTCGCGCGTTATATTCCTCTTTGCAAGACGCTAACTTTGTAACAAAGTGTCAGCAAAGTCTCTTAACATTCGTACGTCGGCTCCAAGTTAGAAAAGCGTATCTTGGAAACAGAATACACCGGTAGGGTTAAGCATCGTTGTACAGTTTTGTGAACCGAAATCCATTCTATGTTCTCTTAAAGTTTCTTCGAGAAACTTTAAGGGCGTAGAATGGCTTTCGGTGGGTCTCGACGCGTAGTCACCTCCTCGTGGTGAGACCTGGTAATTGGTATCGTTTTCCAAAGAATGAAACGTCTTTCGAAAACGATACCAAGCTAAGAACTACGCATTAACGTGTAACATTTATATTTTAGTTTATATTTTACCTTAGACTTTCGTTTACATGCTTCGATCTTAGATTACATCTTACAGCTACCAGTTTCCAAGAGTGATCGACTTCGATTTCCAAATGCATGTTACACGTATCTTTGACCGTGTTAATATTTTGCAGGCTGTGCATTTCTACTTTAATATTGTATTAATATTGATTAGAGAACTGCGTATCGTATGATTTAGACGGCTACGAATTTGGTCTACGTTGAAGCTTTGTTAGTTTCGTGCTCGTGTGACTCAGTTTGTCGTACGTGTAAAATATCACGCGTAATATTTCTACATGTTTTTAACATATTTTACGGAAAGAGATGTTTATTGTACGTGCATCTTACGACGTGGCAATACACAGCAGCTATATCTGTAAGCGAATACGCCTGCGCGTTCCCGAAACATGCCTAAGTGTTTGTAGAAGCAACGTGATTTTTATGTCACTGCTCTTTTATACATTTCTTTCCGTTTCAGTCGCTATGACTTGCGAGTGTGGTACCGCCACGTTACAGTCTTGCGACTGCGTTAGTAAAGAGCGTGCTAAACATCTTGTATATTGTCGTACATTTGTATTTATTTTAAATATGTCGTGCTGTTATTTGTAACATAGTCTTCATGTATTGAGATGTAATGTAGCGACACTGACAAAACATAGAATAGACTATCCTCATATATTCTTATACGAAATCATTAGGGTGCTACCAGGCCCCCTTGATAAACGAAAACAGCAACGTTTCTAAAACGATAGAATTTCTGAATAAACAATACGATAAATAACTGTCTCCGATATACGCGCCGCGATATATAATAGCTAGATTTAAAGTAACGTGCAAACAAGCATATCTTCATATGTATTGCACTTCTATCATTGATTCCTACGCGTTACTCCTTACTCATTTTCACGCGCCTTTATGTCGTTGTCTGTAAAGTTAAACGACGAAGACGAGATATTATAAAAATTAGATAACCACCGCCTAAACACGAGAGGACGATACTTTTGTCACCGTCATCGGCGAGTCGACGGCGACGGCTACTGCTGCGAAAATTGCAGTGTGCGTATATGCACGTGAACAGAAAAACCAAGTCCCAAAACTAAAGTCGGCCTCTTCGAGGACAACAAGATTGTTGCTGTGGATTTAGGCGGCGTCATTGCTATCGGGTCTACTGGTGAGAAAATCAGGCTGAATAAAAAAGGATTTCTTATATACCGTCGAGCGCGGACTATGCAGAGCGACCTGGTCGTTCCTTGCCAGTGTGCGTCTGCGTTTCAAAGTGCTTGCTATATCTCGGCTTCTAGGTGTCAGATTCCGATGAAACGCGTGTCAGAATAAAGGGCCCGCTTCCCCCTGCAAGAGGCACGCGGTTTCATCGCAGTAGCACCTTCGGTTCGGATTTTATCAGCGATTCTTTCCTTTTTTTACATTCTTTATATAAACTTTCGAGCGCGGACCATGGAGAGCGTTTCCTAGCGTTTAGCGACAGTGCGCGTACACGTTGCGGAAAAGTATTCATATCTCGGCTTCTGCACGTCCGATTCCGATCGGCGAGTAGTCAAAATAAAGGACACGAATCCCCCTACAAGACGCACGCAGCTTCATCGCAGTTGCACTTCCGGTTCGGATTTTATCAGCGATTCTTTCCTTTTTTTACATTCTTTATATAAACTTTCGAGCGCGGACCATGGAGAGCATTTCCTAATGTTTAGCGCCACGAAATGATCGCGTTTTGCACGTAGCGTTGCGTATATGATAAAAAAGCCCACGATGTTCCATTGAGAAAGTGGAACTTTGATTGAAGTTGAGTCGAGTAAAGTAGCATTTGCAGTAAAACGAAACACCTTTCGCGATTGATTTGTTGAATTTGCTCTTTGATTAGTAAACGTAGTATATTAGCGTTGCGAGAAACAAACAATGTTTCACTCACGCGTTCATCGGGTTTACGAGTGGATGATTGGTATTTTTTAGTGGCCCTTCTGTCTGCTCAATTCCGTTTCGTTTAGCACTCTTTGGGGCTTCTCTTTTTTCATATTTCTATTAACGCCCTTCGTGGCGGCTTCACGTTTATATTGCGCGTTGTTCGTCGAGCGTTTGTTATAGAAAAGTACCGTTGCAAAACCTACATCGTTCCACCCTCGCGATTAGATCTCGAGATCTAATCTTCTTTCTAATCGTTAATCATTAAAAAATTACATTTCGATGCCTGTACGCGTAATGCCACGTAAATGTGCAACGCGTAAATGAATACGTTCGGCAGTATAATGTATCTCTTTATCGAAAGCTAACACCGTACTACTGCAAATGTGTTTTTTATTTACACGAAATGTATAACGTATTGTATTCATCGTTACAACAAATTTCTAAGAGCGCAAAATAGCGCCCTTCTTTAAAACTGCTCTTCTCTTCAGACGACGATATCTCGGCAAACTAAAGTCGAATTGATGTGAACCAAAAAGTGGTTTAAAGGGGAAGGTTCACCGATTATGGTGGTGCAGGTATTTTGAAAACGTTCATGCAGCTTCAAAATGGCGGCGAGTTAAAGTTTGAAACGTTTTAATAGATGTTTTGGGGTTGGTCAGGAACGAGTAAAACGTGCGCTTCTCTTTCGATAATCATATTTTTCCAATAAAAAGTAGAATTTAAATGAAACAAAAAAGATTTTAAAGAGAAAGTTTCCCTATTTTTTATACGCTAAGGTGAATGCAAGAATTATAATAACTATGAGTACTACAGAGGGCGTATGAAACACTCGGATTTTTTTCGAGGTCGGTATTTCAGAGCATGTGACACGAAGTCCCATATGATGATAGGTCTATCCTGTACCTCGTCTGTGACGTTAGTAAAGACACGACAATGCCGAACGTCGTTAATGCAGATGAACCTTTTTTTCACGCGCATAAAATTGTATTAGAAGAAATGTTGCAACACAGACGAACGATCAACTATCCCTCAACGAGTGCTACATGGATATCTAAATAATTCTATAGTTTGCCTATAATAATCTATCCTATATTTCACGGCTAAATTTAGTTTCAATTCTAACCGCTGCTAATGTTAAATTCGTCGTTCGCGTTAAATCGATAACGTCGAGAGTGACGCGAGAATGGTAACAGGGCACGCGAACCCTCGAATCCCGGTACGAAAAAATGCATTAGACGGTAGATCTATCCTGTACCTCGTCTGTGCTAAAAGTTTCAAATTAAAATTAAGTTTTGAATAAACCATAGAACTAATTATTATACAAATATTTATTTTAAAATTCTTTCTGCGATTGAATTGATGGGTCTATTCTGTGCTTCATTTGTGGTATCCGTGGTATCCTGTGGTACAGATCGTGACATTATCGACAACGGTAACAAATAATGATTACCATTGTCAAGTTATCCCAAGAGTAACGGCATTTAAAAAACTTCACTATACATATTACGACTAAACTTCGCACCGCATCGCAAACCTAGGTTAAATCTCAGATGTTTTAAACCTCAAACTTCGCGACATAAAAGCGCATTCTGTTAAATTTACTATGAAAATCTATATAATTTGTAATATGCAATGATACGTTTTTGGTTCAAATTGAATCGATATCGATGTTTCTTACGTTTCATCTGTGCAAACAGCCTCCAAACTTTGTAATGCAAAAACGTACTGTGTATAAACTGTGCTGCAAATTCTCGTCTGTGGCATCTAAGGACAGGCGTTTAGGATAATTCGTAAGTACAATCTATGAAACTTTAACAGTTCGTATATAAAATATTCTTATTTCGAAACGTACGACAATCAAAACAGAAGGGTATCAGGTTTCATCGAGACTTCGGGAAGTCTTCGCCACTTGCTGTCAGCACCTTTGACTTGTTTTAGTAGACTATATGTTACTTTTCGCGTTACACCTATCTTCACTCTTTTGTTTCAGGGCCTATATATAAAAATTCTCGTAAAAATTTATTCTATCGTTTCGTATAAGCAATATCACAAATTTTTCTATCATTTATATTTTTTTATTGGAATCTTGAAAGGGGGACTATTTCTTTAGTAGCAAATTGCAATGACCAATCAGGTGCATCCACACGTTATTGGTAGTTAATCGACTTACCTCCCTAAATCAATTACTGATGAATTTGATATAATTAGTTCGCGGAAAGTTTAAAACGATATTTAAATAGTTTATTCTGTGTATGCAAGGGTATTTAGATATTAATAATAGGACCATTACATAATTTTTCTCAATAACTAAAATCACTATGCCTACACCTATGTGTAGGAGGCACTACTTGCAAAAACATTGGCCAATTCGAGCACACTTAGGTGCACAGAGTTTCAGTTGCGGTCCAGCAGTGCTCGCAGTAACATTGTTGCATAACACTTTTTAGAAATTGTTTAATTATGCAATTATTTATTATATTTTGCGCTGCGATCAGGGACGAATGATTCAGGGGCAAGAAAAGAGCTATTAGGTATGATATTTTGTAATAGTTTTATTGTTTTAATTGAAAATTAAGCAGTTATTCTAATGGCGTCACGTGGCGTCCCCGGCATCTCGCTTGCTAATAATTATTTTATCGATTCGCATCCATAGCTCTTGAACTCAGTTTGGTCTCCGTAGTAAGAAATATACTTTTTTAAGCAATTTTGTGTAACTTTATCTAATTATTTTGTGATCTTCTGTTATAGCAACACGTTCCTTTCGACAAAAAACTTTTCATCGATTCACCATCGGAGGAATCTTCGTCGCAAGCAACTGATTTCCATCTCCTGACTGCATGGGTCTACAGGAGACGTAAAAAACTACGCAATATCAGTAAAAAGGTTAGTAATTTTACTGCAGTTTTACTTTTCAAGTGTAAATTGTTGATTGCGATAAATGCGTTCGGTTCCTAACGCGTTATTTCAATTCGCTATTTCGTCAATTTTTACGATAAAATATCTACGGTATCTCGGAAATATCAATTTGCCTTTTCCATTCTTTGGTGTCTTAAAGCTACCATTTATTTATTTATGATTTAAATTATATTATAATCAAGTAGTTCGGATTGAATGTGAATTTTCCAACGGTTCTTGGTTCTTTCGCGCGGGGGGGGGGAAGGAGGCGGACACTCCACCTTCTTCTCCGAAAACCGTTGAATTCGAGTTCGACCAATCACGATTGCCATTTAGTGACGTAGTTACAGATTGTGCGGAGCATCAGTAGTCTTTTTTCTTTCTTCGGGAATGCATTGCATTTTTTACCAGTCACTATAAATTTCACATTTTATCGTTTGAATTCCATTGTCATATACTGTGCGTGTTAACAAGTTTAGAAGTAACGTAAAGGATCATAAATTTATAGTTTTCGACGCGAATTATTCACCGCTTTTTGGAAAAATACGTGAGTTAAAATTTTGCCTTCCTGTTTCCTAAGCTAATGCATCATACGCGATATTTCAATTTCGGTGCCGACAATGATTAAAATTATGTTGCTATAGTACATATTCCTTCTAATTTCGCTGTTTTCTTTACGTAATTAGTTGTTTTACACGAATTATTCATGATTTGCTACAGAAATACACGAGTTAAAATTTTGCTTCTACGTTTTCTAATATGCTGCTTCATTCGCGATATCACTTTCGGTGCTGAAAATCATAAAAATCTTGGTTATTATTCCATATTTCTTTCATTTTCGATGTTTTCTTCACGCAATTAGTAGTTTTATATGTATTTTGTACGACATTTCATACAATTATTTGTCGAAAAATAGTTCGAAATATTTGACTTGTAATGGCGTTCTAAAACCGTTAAAAGTTAATGCGTGGGAGTGTCGAAGTTAATATGGCTTCCTTCTGCCAATCAGAATCGCGGATTAGTGACGTAGTTATAGATTTGGCGGGAGCATCAGTCGTCTTCTTTCTTTCTTCGCGAGTGCATCTCTCTGTTGCAAGTGAATAGAAATTTCCATTTTTTTCACGTTAAATTCAGTTTCGCGTGTTCTAATCATTCAAAAGTGTTAAAAGTATTATAAAGGAACGCGAATTAATAGTTTTCGACGCGAATTATGTGATATTTTCCGGAAAAATACGTAAGTTAAAATTT
Organism: Eucera pruinosa; assembly: GCA_028830335.1. Lineage (NCBI taxonomy): Eukaryota > Metazoa > Arthropoda > Insecta > Hymenoptera > Apidae > Eucera > Eucera pruinosa. Next base: position 7,503 of record JAMYCR010000368.1, read on the forward strand.
TGCTTTCCTGGTTGCTAAGATATTGCGTCATACGCGATATTTCACTTTTGAGTGCTGCAAATGATCAAAATCTTAATTATTATTACATATTTTTTCCATTTTCGATGCTTTTTATGTAACTGATTACTTTATATGATATTTTATACGGTATTTCATGTGACTATTTGATTAGATAATGATTTGCAATTTTGACTTGCAATGGCGTCCTACGGGAGTTACATGATAACGCGTAAGGGTGCTAAAAATGGCAACATTTCTCTCGGCCAATCACGTTCGAGCTTTTATCCGTTAAATTCGAACTCCATGCAAAAGTGGTGCAACCGCCGAAGTGATAGCGTCTCTTCTTCTCTTCTTGCTTTAAATTTCCATTTTTTAGTTAATTAACAAGTGTTTGCATAACTAAAATATTGAAATAGTGTGGAAAGAACGCGTCGAAATCATTGTGTGATAGTTTTTAATAGAAATTTGGAACCATTTTCGGTAAAATATGAATAAAAATTTTTCTCAGTTGCGATGCGTACATTTTATATTGCTTCTGAATCGAATTTTACTTTATATCACTAAGCAGTTATTCTGAATTACTTTATATTGAAATTTATATATTATTTTATTGTAATTGGAATTATTTAACTGGAATTAATATTTTTCTTTTATTTCAATTATACTTCGAAATAGGATAATATTTTTGTTTTTTATTATATGAATTCTACGAAATGTGCATTTTTTTTTAATATCAAACATTTATTCTGATCTATTTTATATTAGAATTAATATTTTTTTGGAATTTAATTAAACGTGTTTAACGAGGATCAATTTTTTATCTCTAATACAATTTACTTTAAATTGGAGTAATATTGCTTTTCAAATACGAATTAATATACAATGTTGGGTTGAAGCTAATATGATTTTTAATATCTTTGAACAAGTTGCTAATAAATACTTTAATGATTGTTTTAGGACATGGATGGAAACAAAAAAATTGATTGGAGGACTTAAAGGAATTAATGGGAGAACACACTTTATCAAAGAACTGAAAGGAACTAAGGAGAGACGAAATTTTATGCAAGGAACGACAGCAATTAAGGAGAGACTACTTAGAGAGAAAATAAATTTATGCAAAGAATGAGGGGCCAATCAAATTTATCAGTCTTTGGCTTTAACTATATGTGGTCATGTGGTACAAATATTATGTTTTTATACTTAAATATTTTGGTAATTGTATACTTTTATATTCTTATATTTTGATATTTTTATATTTTGATGTTTTGATGTTTTGATGTTTTGATGTTTTGATGTTTTGATGTTTTGATGTTTTGATGGTTTGATGTTTTGATGTTTTGACGTTTTGATGTTTTGACGTTTTGACGTTTTGACGTTTTGCCGTTTTGACGTTTTGACGTTTTGACGTTTTGACGTTTTGACGTTTTGCCGTTTTGACGTTTTGACGTTTTGCCATTTTGCCATTTTGCCATTTTGCCGTTTTGACGTTTTGACGTTTTGACGTTTTGACGTTTTGCCGTTTTGACGTTTTGACGTTTTGCCGTTTTGACGTTTTGACGTTTTGACGTTTTGACGTTTTGACGTTTTGACGTTTTGACGTTTTGACGTTTTGATATTTTGACGTTTTGATATTTTGATGTTTTGATGTTTTGATGTTTTGATGTTTTGATGTTTTGATGTTTTGATATTTTGATGTTTTTGTGTTTCGATGATTTCATGTGTTGATGTTTTTTTGTTTTCTGGTTCTTATGTTTCCATGTATTCATGTACTCATGTTTCCATGTTTTCATGTTTGCATGTTTTAATGTTTCAATGTCGTGATGTTTCCATGTTTCGACGCTTTGATCGCCGAGAAAATAAAACTACTCAAGGAGTAAGCTGCGGAGCGGTCCTCCATCTTGCATTCCTGAGACAGCTATACATGTAAGTACGAAAAACTAGTTGCTAATTAGACCAATTTTATGTTTTGCAGCTTTACAATAATATGTTACAGATATTGGGCTTCGAAATTATTGGTCGCTAATTACACATCGGTCGCGTTTCTAGTGCTTTTTTTTGTAACTTTTGTTTTTGTTCGTCACGGTATTAAAGCCCGGAAGATGCAGACAACGTTCATCGAGGAAGGCGAACTGCGTTTCATCTTGGGATTAAAACGTAAGTACATCTAGACTTTAAGTTTCTATTAAAGGACGATACTTTTTTCATATATTTTATAGGAATTTTTTTTATGTTATAGATCGGTCGATCAGCAATTAAATCAAATTAAAATAACAAAATAACAACAAAACAAATCACAATATAAAACAAAAATGTATAAGTGTGGGTCACGACCATACGGAGTGTTCTCCAAAAATGAAAAATGTAAGTACATTATAAGTTAAACAAAATCATTACTACTTATTCTAAACAGTATTCAGTAGAATATTTTTTAAATTATATGTTCTTGTCTATTGTTGCAGAGCTAGGAATAAACAGCTATGCTAATTATGAATAATATAAAGGATCTCATCCTTGGGACCGAAGCTACCAAATAAAGATGTAAGTTCTTCATATCCTATTGTTTAAAAAATTGGCTAAGGTTACATCAATTATTTCTATGTTCCTTACTTAAAAAACATGTTTCTGTTTTTGTTACAGAATTTGCCTTAAAATATAAGCAGCTAATAATAAGAGATGTATAATACAAATAATCGACTAATGTTCGGACCGCGGTTCAACGGACTGCAATTGGTAAGTTGAATTTTTATTTGCAATAAAACTTAAATTACATAATATTGCAATTAATACTGTAGGGATTATTTTAATTACATCTCACGTGAATGATTTCAAGGTAGGGGGAGGTAGAAAAGTCTCTTTAAACGATAAATAATAGTTTATTAAATAATAAAATAACTATAACGCAAAGTCTCTCACTCACAAAACTCTTTCTCTACTCGCAACGTTTATCATTCGTGAACACTCACTCTCTCTCTCTGAATTCTCTTTCTCGACTCTCGCACCCACGCTTTCCACGCATTCTCTACCCTTGCATGCATTCATTCTCTCTCATTCTGCCTCTCTGTTGCTCTCGCTCGTTACAGGCATTCGTAAACCCAGTCAGTCACGTTCACCCGAAATCTTGCGCGACCACAAACCCTTCATTCACACATCACCTCAATTGCCTCTGTCCCAAACAATTTTCGTTCGCGCCTCAGCCAATCTTAACTAAATATACCGTTCGCTCAGCAATCGCTCTAGTCCAAATCCATTCACACGACATTCTGTCTTTCACAATACTCAAACTAACATTCTCATACTTAAATTACTAAATGATTGAGTTTATCTGATTGCCAATGTTTATCATTAGAGTTATATATATATGTCATTGTGCGAAATGACTTCTTTTCGTCTTGTTCTGCCTAATATCATGCGACAATCTACTTATGTTAAAAAAAGTACAATGCAAAGTTACGAGTAAACAAAAAAATGTGATAGGAAACTTTTATGTAAATCTAATACATTGTTAAATAAAAACTGTAATTCATAAAAGTAGTAGTACGTGTATGCAACGAAAAATTAATTCTCCTTTCGATGTTCAGGATACTTCAAGAATTACAACTTCGAGATAACCTCTACAACTAAAGACTCCGTCGCTGCAGGTGACACTCGGGTAACAACGTTCAGGCGTTATGAAGCTAGCAGTGGGTGAGTGCATACCATAAAAATTTAATGGTGAATCAGTGAGCATAATGACAAATTTGCACGAGTTCATAATAATATACAATATACAATAATATATAATACAATTTCTTTTATATTAATAGTCCCGGTTAAGGTCTCGTTCCTTTTTTTTTATTACTACGTAGAATACAAGTTGGATGACACTCCGATATTTCCCATAAAATATTAATATTCACTTTGCATTTATAACAAGTAATAGTTTCCATTAGTTTGAATAATAATCAACTCATACGTACAAAATGCAAAAGATCTGAACCATGATCTTACTTCTCTAGATAGATGATCACTCCTCCACATACAATTAGTAATCTACCTGGCATATTCTCATTATGATCATTATGCTCACCTGGTTTAGCAATGTGATATTACCACTTACATATCTACATGTACGCATTCTTTATTTCACTTTCAATTATTCACATTGTTATTCTTGTCGTTATTGTTGTCATTAACTCGCGACGTTAATATAAAGTGCCACGCGTTTAGAAACCAAACAAAAAATATGGCACGGACTAGGGTAGCTGCCGATCAGCTAGTGAATTCAGGGGGATATATAGTTCGGTTAACACTCGCTATAGACTCGTGGAAATAATTCCAAGTGCCACGGGACTCGGACATTATATAATGAAATGGCACCGATTAGAGTAGCTGTCGATCAGCTACTCAAATCTGTGAGATATATATGTAGATCGTTTATTAACACTTGCTATAGACTCGCGGGAATAATTCAAAGTGCCACGGGACTCGGACAGTATATAATGAAATGGCACAGATTAGGGTAGCTGTCGATCAGCTAATCAATTCAGCGAGATATATATGTAGTTCTGTTTATTTACATCCGCTGTAGATCCGCGCGAATGATACAAAGTGCCACGGGACTAGGATAGTATATAATGAAATGGCACCGATTAGGGTGGCTGCCGATCAGCCAATGAATTCAGCGGGATATATATGTAGTTCTGTTTATTAACATTCGCTGTAGATCCGCGGGAATAATCCAAAGTGCCGCGGGACTAGGATAGTATATAATGAAATGGCACCGAAAAGGGTGGCTGCCGATCAGCCAATGAATCCAGCGAGATATATATGTAGTTCTGTTTAATAACATTCGCTGTAGCTCCGCGGGAATGATCCAAAGTGCCACAGGACTAGGATAGTATATAATGAAATGGCACCGATTAGGGTGGCTGCCGATCAGCCAATGAATTCAGCGAGTTATATATGTAGTTCTGTTTATTAACATTCGCTGTAGATCCGCGGGAGTAATCCAAAGTGCCACGGGACTAGGATAGTATATAATATATTGGTACCGATTAGGGTGGCTGCCGATCAGCCAATGAATTCAACGGGATATATATGTAGTTCTGTTTATTAACATTCGCTATAGTTCCGCGGGAGTAATCCAAAGTGCCACGGGACTAGGATAGTATATAATGTATTGGCACCGATTAGGGTGGCTACCGATCAGCCAATGAATTCAGCGAGATATATATGTAGTTCTGTTTATTAACATTCGCTGTAGATCCGCGGGAGTAATCCAAAGTGCCACGGGACTAGGATAGTATATAATGTATTGGCACCGATTAGGGTGGCTGCCGATCAGCCAATGAATTCAGCGAGATATATATGTAGTTCTGTTTATTAACATTCGCTGTAGATCCGCGGGAGTAATCCAAAGTGCCACGGGACTAGGATAGTATATAATGAAATGGCACAGATTAGGATAGCTGTCGATCAGCTAATCAATTCAGCGAGATATATATGTAGTTCTGTTTATTTACATTCGCTGTAGATCCGCGCGAATGATACAAAGTGCCACGGGACTAGGATAGTATATAATGAAATGGCACCGATTAGGGTGGCTGCCGATCAGCCAATGAATTCAGCGGGATATATATGTAGTTCTGTTTATTAACATTCGCTGTAGATCCGCGGGAATAATCCAAAGTGCCGCGGGACTAGGATAGTATATAATGAAATGGCACCGATTAGGGTGGCTGCCGATCAGCCCATGAATTCAGCGAGTTATATATGTAGTTCTGTTTATTAACATTCGCTGTAGATTCGCGGGAGTAATCCAAAGTGCCACGGGACTAGGATAGTATATAATATATTGGTACCGATTAGGGTGGCTGCCGATCAGCCAATGAATTCAACGGGATATATATGTAGTTCTGTTTATTAACATTCGCTATAGTTCCGCGGGAGTAATCCAAAGTGCCACGGGACTAGGATAGTATATAATGTATTGGCACCGATTAGGGTGGCTACCGATCAGCCAATGAATTCAGCGAGATATATATGTAGTTCTGTTTATTAACATTCGCTGTAGATCCGCGGGAGTAATCCAAAGTGCCACGGGACTAGGATAGTATATAATGTATTGGCACCGATTAGGGTGGCTGCCGATCAGCCAATGAATTCAGCGAGATATATATGTAGTTCTGTTTATTAACATTCGCTGTAGATCCGCGGGAGTAATCCAAAGTGCCACGGGACTAGGATAGTATATAATGAAATGGCACAGATTAGGATAGCTGTCGACCAGCTAATCAATTCAGCGAGATATATATGTAGTTCTGTTTATTTACATTCGCTGTAGATCCGCGCGAATGATACAAAGTGCCACGGGACTAGGATAGTATATAATGAAATGGCACCGCTTAGGGTGGCTGCCGATCAGCCAATGAATTCAGCGGGATATATATGTAGTTCTGTTTATTAACATTCGCTGTAGATCCGCGGGAATAATCCAAAGTGCCGCGGGACTAGGATAGTATATAATGAAATGGCACCGATTAGGGTGGCTGCCGATCAGCCAATGAATTCAGCGAGATATATATGTAGTTCTGTTTAATAACATTCGCTGTAGATCCGCGGGAATGATCCAAAGTGCCACAGGACTAGGATAGTATATAATGAAATGGCACCGATTAGGGTGGCTGCCGATCAGCCAATGAATTCAGCGGGATATATATGTAGTTCTGTTTATTAACATTCGCTGTAGATCCGCGGGAATAATCCAAAGTGCCGCGGGACTAGGATAGTATATAATGAAATGGCACCGATTAGGGTGGCTGCCGATCAGCCAATGAATTCAGCGAGATATATATGTAGTTCTGTTTAATAACATTCGCTGTAGCTCCGCGGGAATGATCCAAAGTGCCACAGGACTAGGATAGTATATAATGGAATGGCACCGATTAGGGTGGCTGCCGATCAGCCAATGAATTCAGCGAGTTATATATGTAGTTCTGTTTATTAACATTCGCTGTAGATCCGCGGGAGTAATCCAAAGTGCCACGGGACTAGGATAGTATATAATATATTGGTACCGATTAGGGTGGCTGCCGATCAGCCAGTGAATTCAACGGGATATATATGTAGTTCTGTTTATTAACATTCGCTATAGTTCCGCGGGAGTAATCCAAAGTGCCACGGGACTAGGATAGTATATAATGTATTGGCACCGATTAGGGTGGCTACCGATCAGCCAATGAATTCAGCGAGATATATATGTAGTTCTGTTTATTAACATTCGCTGTAGATCCGCGGGAGTAATCCAAAGTGCCACGGGACTAGGATAGTATATAATGTATTGGCACCGATTAGGGTGGCTGCCGATCAGCCAATGAATTCAGCGAGATATATATGTAGTTCTGTTTATTAACATTCGCTGTAGATCCGCGGGAGTAATCCAAAGTGCCACGGGACTAGGATAGTATATAATGAAATGGCACAGATTAGGATAGCTGTCGATCAGCTAATCAATTCAGCGAGATATATATGTAGTTCTGTTTATTTACATTCGCTGTAGATCCGCGCGAATGATACAAAGTGCCACGGGACTAGGATAGTATATAATGAAATGGCACCGATTAGGGTGGCTGCCGATCAGCCAATGAATTCAGCGGGATATATATGTAGTTCTGTTTATTAACATTCGCTGTAGATCCGCGGGAATAATCCAAAGTGCCGCGGGACTAGGATAGTATATAATGAAATGGCACCGATTAGGGTGGCTGCCGATCAGCCCATGAATTCAGCGAGTTATATATGTAGTTCTGTTTATTAACATTCGCTGTAGATTCGCGGGAGTAATCCAAAGTGCCACGGGACTAGGATAGTATATAATATATTGGTACCGATTAGGGTGGCTGCCGATCAGCCAATGAATTCAACGGGATATATATGTAGTTCTGTTTATTAACATTCGCTATAGTTCCGCGGGAGTAATCCAAAGTGCCACGGGACTAGGATAGTATATAATGTATTGGCACCGATTAGGGTGGCTACCGATCAGCCAATGAATTCAGCGAGATATATATGTAGTTCTGTTTATTAACATTCGCTGTAGATCCGCGGGAGTAATCCAAAGTGCCACGGGACTAGGATAGTATATAATGTATTGGCACCGATTAGGGTGGCTGCCGATCAGCCAATGAATTCAGCGAGATATATATGTAGTTCTGTTTATTAACATTCGCTGTAGATCCGCGGGAGTAATCCAAAGTGCCACGGGACTAGGATAGTATATAATGAAATGGCACAGATTAGGATAGCTGTCGACCAGCTAATCAATTCAGCGAGATATATATGTAGTTCTGTTTATTTACATTCGCTGTAGATCCGCGCGAATGATACAAAGTGCCACGGGACTAGGATAGTATATAATGAAATGGCACCGCTTAGGGTGGCTGCCGATCAGCCAATGAATTCAGCGGGATATATATGTAGTTCTGTTTATTAACATTCGCTGTAGATCCGCGGGAATAATCCAAAGTGCCGCGGGACTAGGATAGTATATAATGAAATGGCACCGATTAGGGTGGCTGCCGATCAGCCAATGAATTCAGCGAGTTATATATGTAGTTCTGTTTATTAACATTCGCTGTAGATCCGCGGGAGTAATCCAAAGTGCCACGGGACTAGGATAGTATATAATATATTGGTACCGATTAGGGTGGCTGCCGATCAGCCAATGAATTCAGCGGGATATATATGTAGTTCTGTTTATTAACATTCGCTGTAGATCCGCGGGAATAATCCAAAGTGCCGCGGGACTAGGATAGTATATAATGAAATGGCACCGATTAGGGTGGCTGCCGATCAGCCAATGAATTCAGCGAGATATATATGTAGTTCTGTTTAATAACATTCGCTGTAGCTCCGCGGGAATGATCCAAAGTGCCACAGGACTAGGATAGTATATAATGGAATGGCACCGATTAGGGTGGCTGCCGATCAGCCAATGAATTCAGCGAGTTATATATGTAGTTCTGTTTATTAACATTCGCTGTAGATCCGCGGGAGTAATCCAAAGTGCCACGGGACTAGGATAGTATATAATATATTGGTACCGATTAGGGTGGCTGCCGATCAGCCAATGAATTCAACGGGATATATATGTAGTTCTGTTTATTAACATTCGCTATAGTTCCGCGGGAGTAATCCAAAGTGCCACGGGACTAGGATAGTATATAATGTATTGGCACCGATTAGGGTGGCTACCGATCAGCCAATGAATTCAGCGAGATATATATGTAGTTCTGTTTATTAACATTCGCTGTAGATCCGCGGGAGTAATCCAAAGTGCCACGGGACTAGGATAGTATATAATGTATTGGCACCGATTAGGGTGGCTGCCGATCAGCCAATGAATTCAGCGAGATATATATGTAGTTCTGTTTATTAACATTCGCTGTAGATCCGCGGGAGTAATCCAAAGTGCCACGGGACTAGGATAGTATATAATGAAATGGCACAGATTAGGATAGCTGTCGACCAGCTAATCAATTCAGCGAGATATATATGTAGTTCTGTTTATTTACATTCGCTGTAGATCCGCGCGAATGATACAAAGTGCCACGGGACTAGGATAGTATATAATGAAATGGCACCGCTTAGGGTGGCTGCCGATCAGCCAATGAATTCAGCGGGATATATATGTAGTTCTGTTTATTAACATTCGCTGTAGATCCGCGGGAATAATCCAAAGTGCCGCGGGACTAGGATAGTATATAATGAAATGGCACCGATTAGGGTGGCTGCCGATCAGCCAATGAATTCAGCGAGTTATATATGTAGTTCTGTTTATTAACATTCGCTGTAGATCCGCGGGAGTAATCCAAAGTGCCACGGGACTAGGATAGTATATAATATATTGGTACCGATTAGGGTGGCTGCCGATCAGCCAATGAATTCAACGGGATATATATGTAGTTCTGTTTATTAACATTCGCTATAGTTCCGCGGGAGTAATCCAAAGTGCCACGGGACTAGGATAGTATATAATGTATTGGCACCGATTAGGGTGGCTACCGATCAGCCAATGAATTCAGCGAGATATATATGTAGTTCTGTTTATTAACATTCGCTGTAGATCCGCGGGAGTAATCCAAAGTGCCACGGGACTAGGATAGTATATAATGAAATGGCACCGATTAGGGTGGCTGCCGATCAGCCAATGAATTCAGCGAGATATATATGTAGTTCTGTTTATTAACATTCGCTGTAGATCCGCGGGAGTAATCCAAAGTGCCACGGGACTAGGATAGTATATAATGAAATGGCACAGATTAGGATAGCTGTCGATCAGCTAATCAATTCAGCGAGATATATATGTAGTTCTGTTTATTTACATTCGCTGTAGATCCGCGCGAATGATACAAAGTGCCACGGGACTAGGATAGTATATAATGAAATGGCACCGATTAGGGTGGCTGCCGATCAGCCAATGAATTCAGCGGGATATATATGTAGTTCTGTTTATTAACATTCGCTGTAGATCCGCGGGAATAATCCAAAGTGCCGCGGGACTAGGATAGTATATAATGAAATGGCACCGATTAGGGTGGCTGCCGATCAGCCCATGAATTCAGCGAGATATATATGTAGTTCTGTTTAATAAAATTCGCTGTAGATCCGCGGGAATGATCCAAAGTGCCACAGGACTAGGATAGTATATAATGAAATGGCACCGATTAGGGTGGCTGCCGATCAGCCAATGAATTCAGCGAGTTATATATGTAGTTCTGTTTATTAACATTCGCTGTAGATTCGCGGGAGTAATCCAAAGTGCCACGGGACTAGGATAGTATATAATATATTGGTACCGATTAGGGTGGCTGCCGATCAGCCAATGAATTCAACGGGATATATATGTAGTTCTGTTTATTAACATTCGCTATAGTTCCGCGGGAGTAATCCAAAGTGCCACGGGACTAGGATAGTATATAATGTATTGGCACCGATTAGGGTGGCTACCGATCAGCCAATGAATTCAGCGAGATATATATGTAGTTCTGTTTATTAACATTCGCTGTAGATCCGCGGGAGTAATCCAAAGTGCCACGGGACTAGGATAGTATATAATGAAATGGCACCGATTAGGGTGGCTGCCGATCAGCCAATGAATTCAGCGAGATATATATGTAGTTCTGTTTATTAACATTCGCTGTAGCTCCGCGGGAATAATCCAAAGTGCCGCGGGACTAGGATAGTATATAATGAAATGGCACCGATTAGGGTGGCTGCCGATCAGCCAATGAATTCAGCGAGACATATATGTAGTTCTGTTTATTAACATTCGCTGTAGATCCACGGGAATAATACAAAGTGCCACGGGACTAGAGTAGTATATAATGTATTGGCACCGATTAGGGTGGCTGCCGATCAGCCAATGAATTCAGCGAGATATATATGTAGTTCTATTTATTAACATTCGCTGTAGATCCGCGGGAGTAATCCAAAGTGCCACGGGACTAGGATAGTATATAATGAAATGGCACCGATTAGGGTGGCTGCCGACCAGCCAATGAATTCAACGATATATATATGTAGTTCTATTTATTAACATTCGCTGTAGATCCGCGGGAGTAATCCAAAGTGCCACGGGACTAGAATAGTATATAATGTATTGGCACCGATTAGGGTGGCTGCCGATCAGCCAATGAATTCAGCGAGATATATATGTTGTTCTATTTATTAACATTCGCTGTAGATCCGCGGGAGTAATCCAAAGTGCCACGGGACTAGGATAGTATATAATGAAATGGCACCGATTAGGGTGGCTGCCGATCAGCCAATGAATTCAGCGAGATATATATGTAGTTCTATTTATTAACATTCGCTGTAGATCCGCGGGAGTAATCCAAAGTGCCACGGGACTAGAATAGTATATAATGTATTGGCACCGATTAGGGTGGCTGCCGATCAGCCAATGAATTCAGCGAGATATATATGTAGTTCTGTTTATTTAGATTCGCTGTAGATCCGCGCGAATGATCCAAAGTGCCACGGGACTAGGATAGTATATAATGAAATGGCACCGATTAGGGTGGCTGCCGATCAGCCAATCAATTCAGCGAGATATATATGTAGTTCTGTTTATTAACATTCGCTGTAGCTCCGCGGGAATAATCCAAAGTGCCACGGGACTAGGATAGTATATAATGAAATGGCACCGATTAGGGTGGCTGCCGATCAGCCAATCAATTCAGCGAGATATATATGTAGTTCTGTTTATTAACATTCGCTGTAGATCCGCGGGAATAATACAAAGTGCCACGGGACTAGAGTAGTATGTAATGTATTGGCACCGATTAGGGTGGCTGCCGATCAGCCAATGAATTCAGCGAGACATATATGTAGTTCTATTTATTAACATTCGCTGTTGATCCGCGGAAGTAATCCAAAGTGCCACGGGACTAGGATAGCATATAATGTATTGGCACCGATTAGGGTGGCTACCGATCAGCCAATGAATTCAGCGAGATATATATGTAGTTCTATTTATTAACATTCGCTGTAGATCCGCGGGAGTAATCCAAAGTGCCACGGGACTAGGATAGTATATAATGTATTGGCACCGATTAGAGTGGCTGCCTATCAGCCATTGAATTCAGCGAGATATATATGTAGTTCTATTTATTAACATTCGCTGTTGATCCGCGGGAGTAATCCAAAGTGCCACGGGACTAGGATAGTATATAATGTATTGGCACCGATTAGGGTGGCTACCGATCAGCCAATGAATTCAGCGAGATATATATGTAGTTCTATTTATTAACATTCGCTGTTGATCCGCGGGAGTAATCCAAAGTGCCACGGGACTGGGACAGTATATAATGAGATGGCACCGATTAGGGTGGCTTCCGATCAGCCAATTAATTCAGCGGGATATATATGTAGTTCTGTTTATTAACATTCGCTTTGGATCCGCGGGAGTAATCCAAAGTGCCACGGGACTAGGATAGTATATAATGAAATGGCACCGAATCGGGTGGCTGCCGATCGGCCAATGAATTCAGCGAGATATATATGTAGTTCTGTTTATTAACATTCGCTGTAGATCCGCGGGAGTAATCCAAAGTGCCACGGGACTAGAGTAGTATATAATGTATTGGCACCGATTAGGGTGGCTGCCGTTCAGCCAATGAATTCAGCGAGATATATATGTAGTTCTATTTATTAACATTCGCTGTAGATCCGCGGGAGTAATCCAAAGTGCCACGGGACTAGGATAGTATATAATGTATTGGCACCGATTAGGGTGGCTGCCGATCAGCCAATGAATTCGGCGAGATATATATGTAGTTCTGTTTATTAACATTCGCTGTAGATCCGCGGCAGTAATCCAAAGTGCCACGGGACTAGGATAGTATATAATGAAATGGCACCGAATCGGGTGGCTGCCGATCGGCCAATGAATTCAGCGAGATATATATGTAGTTCTGTTTATTAACATTCGCTGTAGCTCCGCGGGAATAATCCAAAGTGCCACGGGACTAGGATAGTATATAATGAAATGGCACCGATTAGGGTGGCTGACGATCAGCCAATCAATTCAGCGAGATATATATGTAGTTCTGTTTATTAACATTCGCTGTAGATCCGCGGGAATAATACAAAGTGCCACGGGACTAGAGTAGTATATAATGTATTGGCACCGATTAGGGTGGCTGCCGATCAGCCAATGAATTTAGCGAGATATATATGTTGTTCTGTTTATTAACATTCGCTGTAGCTCCGCGGGAATAATCCAAAGTGCCACGGGACTAGGATAGTATATAATGTATTGGCACCGATTAGGGTGGCTTCCGATCAGCCAATGAATTCAGCCGGATATATATGTAGTTCTGTTTATTAACATTCGCTGTAGATCCGCGCGAATGATCCAAAGTGCCACGGGATTAGCATAGTATATAATGAAATGGCACCGATTAGGGTTGCTGCAGATCAGCCAATGAATTCAGCGAGATATATATGTAGTTCTGTTTATTAACATTCGCTGTAGATCCGCGGGAGTAATCCAAAGTGCCACGGGATTAGCATAGTATATAATGAAATGGCACCGATTAGGGTGGCTGCCGATCAGCCAATGAATTCAGCGAGATATATATGTAGTTCTGTTTATTAACATTCGCTGTAGATCCGCGGGAGTAATCCAAAGTGCCACGGGACTAGGATAGTATATAATGTATTGGCACCGATTAGGGTGGCTTCCGATCAGCCAATGAATTCAGCGAGATATATATGTAGTTCTGTTTATTAACATTCGCTGTAGATCCGCGGGAATAATCCAAAGTGCCACGGGACTAGGATAGTATATAATGAAATGGCACCGATTAGGGTGGCTGCCGATCAGCCAATGAATTCAGCGAGATATATATGTAGTTCTGTTTATTAACATTCGCTGTAGATCCGCGGGAATAATCCAAAGTGCCACGGGACTAGGATAGTATATAATGAAATGGCACCGATTAGGGTGGCTGCCGATCAGCCAATGAATTCAGCGAGATATATATGTAGTTCTGTTTATTAACATTCGCTGTAGATCCGCGGGAATAATCCAAAGTGCCACGGGACTAGGATAGTATATAATGAAATGGCACCGATTAGGGTGGCTGCCGATCAGCCAATGAATTCAGCGAGATATATATGTAGTTCTGTTTATTAACATTCGCTGTAGATCCGCGGGAATAATCCAAAGTGCCACGGGACTAGGATAGTATATAATGAAATGGCACCGATTAGGGTGGCTGCCGATCAGCCAATGAATTCAGCGAGATATATATGTAGTTCTGTTTATTAACATTCGCTGTAGATCCGCGGGAATAATCCAAAGTGCCACGGGACTAGGATAGTATATAATGAAATGGCACCGATTAGGGTGGCTGCCGATCAGCCAATGAATTCAGCGAGATATATATGTAGTTCTGTTTATTAACATTCGCTGTAGATCCGCGGGAGTAATCCAAAGTGCCACGGGACTAGGATAGTATATAATGAAATGGCACCGATTAGGGTGGCTGCCGATCAGCCAATGAATTCAGCGAGATATATATGTAGTTCTGTTTATTAACATTCGCTGTAGATCCGCGGGAGTAATCCAAAGTGCCACGGGACTAGGATAGTATATAATGAAATGGCACCGATTAGGGTGGCTGCCGATCAGCCAATGAATTCAGCGAGATATATATGTAGTTCTGTTTATTAACATTCGCTGTAGATCCGCGGGAATAATCCAAAGTGCCACGGGACTAGGATAGTATATAATGAAATGGCACCGATTAGGGTGGCTGCCGATCAGCCAATGAATTCAGCGAGATATATATGTAGTTCTGTTTATTAACATTCGCTGTAGATCCGCGGGAGTAATCCAAAGTGCCACGGGACTAGGATAGTATATAATGAAATGGCACCGATTAGGGTGGCTGCCGATCAGCCAATGAATTCAGCGAGATATATATGTAGTTCTGTTTATTAACATTCGCTGTAGATCCGCGGGAGTAATCCAAAGTGCCACGGGACTAGGATAGTATATAATGAAATGGCACCGATTAGGGTGGCTGCCGATCAGCCAATGAATTCAGCGAGATATATATGTAGTTCTGTTTATTAACATTCGCTGTAGATCCGCGGGAGTAATCCAAAGTGCCACGGGACTAGGATAGTATATAATGAAATGGCACCGATTAGGGTGGCTGCCGATCAGCCAATGAATTCAGCGAGATATATATGTAGTTCTGTTTATTAACATTCGCTGTAGATCCGCGGGAATAATCCAAAGTGCCACGGGACTAGGATAGTATATAATGAAATGGCACCGATTAGGGTGGCTGCCGATCAGCCAATGAATTCAGCGAGATATATATGTAGTTCTGTTTATTAACATTCGCTGTAGATCCGCGGGAATAATCCAAAGTGCCACGGGACTAGGATAGTATATAATGAAATGGCACCGATTAGGGTGGCTGCCGATCAGCCAATGAATTCAGCGAGATATATATGTAGTTCTGTTTATTAACATTCGCTGTAGATCCGCGGGAATAATCCAAAGTGCCACGGGACTAGGATAGTATATAATGAAATGGCACCGATTAGGGTGGCTGCCGATCAGCCAATGAATTCAGCGAGATATATATGTAGTTCTGTTTATTAACATTCGCTGTAGATCCGCGGGAATAATCCAAAGTGCCACGGGACTAGGATAGTATATAATGAAATGGCACCGATTAGGGTGGCTGCCGATCAGCCAATGAATTCAGCGAGATATATATGTAGTTCTGTTTATTAACATTCGCTGTAGATCCGCGGGAATAATCCAAAGTGCCACGGGACTAGGATAGTATATAATGAAATGGCACCGATTAGGGTGGCTGCCGATCAGCCAATGAATTCAGCGAGATATATATGTAGTTCTGTTTATTAACATTCGCTGTAGATCCGCGGGAGTAATCCAAAGTGCCACGGGACTAGGATAGTATATAATGAAATGGCACCGATTAGGGTGGCTGCCGATCAGCCAATGAATTCAGCGAGATATATATGTAGTTCTGTTTATTAACATTCGCTGTAGATCCGCGGGAATAATCCAAAGTGCCACGGGACTAGGATAGTATATAATGAAATGGCACCGATTAGGGTGGCTGCCGATCAGCCAATGAATTCAGCGAGATATATATGTAGTTCTGTTTATTAACATTCGCTGTAGATCCGCGGGAATAATCCAAAGTGCCACGGGACTAGGATAGTATATAATGAAATGGCACCGATTAGGGTGGCTGCCGATCAGCCAATGAATTCAGCGAGATATATATGTAGTTCTGTTTATTAACATTCGCTGTAGATCCGCGGGAGTAATCCAAAGTGCCACGGGACTAGGATAGTATATAATGAAATGGCACCGATTAGGGTGGCTGCCGATCAGCCAATGAATTCAGCGAGATATATATGTAGTTCTGTTTATTAACATTCGCTGTAGATCCGCGGGAATAATCCAAAGTGCCACGGGACTAGGATAGTATATAATGAAATGGCACCGATTAGGGTGGCTGCCGATCAGCCAATGAATTCAGCGAGATATATATGTAGTTCTGTTTATTAACATTCGCTGTAGATCCGCGGGAGTAATCCAAAGTGCCACGGGACTAGGATAGTATATAATGAAATGGCACCGATTAGGGTGGCTGCCGATCAGCCAATGAATTCAGCGAGATATATATGTAGTTCTGTTTATTAACATTCGCTGTAGATCCGCGGGAATAATCCAAAGTGCCGCGGGACTAGGATAGTATATAATGAAATGGCACCGATTAGGGTGGCTGCCGATCAGCCAATGAATTCAGCGAGATATATATGTAGTTCTGTTTATTAACATTCGCTGTAGATCCGCGGGAGTAATCCAAAGTGCCACGGGACTAGGATAGTATATAATGAAATGGCACCGATTAGGGTGGCTGCCGATCAGCCAATGAATTCAGCGAGATATATATGTAGTTCTGTTTATTAACATTCGCTGTAGATCCGCGGGAGTAATCCAAAGTGCCACGGGACTAGGATAGTATATAATGAAATGGCACCGATTAGGGTGGCTGCCGATCAGCCAATGAATTCAGCGAGATATATATGTAGTTCTGTTTATTAACATTCGCTGTAGATCCGCGGGAGTAATCCAAAGTGCCACGGGACTAGGATAGTATATAATGAAATGGCACCGATTAGGGTGGCTGCCGATCAGCCAATGAATTCAGCGAGATATATATGTAGTTCTGTTTATTAACATTCGCTGTAGATCCGCGGGAATGATCCAAAGTGCCACGGGACTAGGATAGTATATAATGAAATGGCACCGATTAGGGTGGCTGCCGATCAGCCAATGAATTCAGCGAGATATATATGTAGTTCTGTTTATTAACATTCGCTGTAGATCCGCGGGAGTAATCCAAAGTGCCACGGGACTAGGATAGTATATAATGAAATGGCACCGATTAGGGTGGCTGCCGATCAGCCAATGAATTCAGCGAGATATATATGTAGTTCTGTTTATTAACATTCGCTGTAGATCCGCGGGAGTAATCCAAAGTGCCACGGGACTAGGATAGTATATAATGAAATGGCACCCGATTAGAGTAGCTGTTGACCAGTTTGCCGCGGATTTCCAGGATTTCCTTTTGCCGTCCGCTTTGCAAAACGATCGAACGGCGAACGTTTTGCAAAGTTTCGTCATAAGGATAGTCAAGTGTTTTTGTTAATAATTTGTTTAAAAGGAGGGTGGATGGGATCGTGGTTAGGGTGGGTCCTCGTTTCGCAGCAACCTCCACGATTGGTGGGACCCGGGCAATCGTTAATATTTGCGATACAATTAATAATCGCAGCGTATAATAATATCATACAATTATTAATTATATTGCATATATTAGCGGGCGAATGGCTGCGTATGTGGGTTCTGATTTTTACGTATATTTAACTTCTGAATACAAGTTTAATGATTTAGAAATTTAGAAGACGCGTCGGATAAATTAGTCATAGTAGGATATAATAATCTGATACACGTATTTAGTTTATTGCAAACAATGCGCATAGGAATAGCGATCTTGTCCTATACTTATTTAGATTTAGGTCGTGAGTTTGATAATTTGAAAGCCTGCGAATGTATGAATGATACGAAACGCATTGCTTGAATTAGTAATCGTAGTGTATAATAATATGGTACACGTATTAATTATATTACAAATAATGCTCATATCGATACCGATTTCTGTGTGTGTTTAGTCTTAGAGCGGGAGTTTAGTAATTTATAAACGTAAGATAAAATGACAATTTAGAAATAGCGCTTCCGCTTATAAAACGATTATCTCCGTATCCCCCGTTGTTACACTGCAACAATTAATTCAAGTTTCATCTCTATAATTCATTTCTGTAGCTATGTGTTCTTGAGAACCTCTTGCAACCGTAAATATAATAAGTTATACGTTTCTTATTTTTACAATATTTATTATTTATATTCGAACCTTGAATTTGCGCTGAATAGAAGGTACCTATTTCGCCGACACAGTGGTGATTTTTATCATCTAATCAATGATCTTAGGTGAATCAATCGATCGCAGCACAGACGAGGTACAGTACCTCGTCTGTGTCCAACTCAAATACTGATCAATAGTATTATCGACAATGATAACAAAAACTGCTTTATCTCGTTAAGTTATCCCAAGAGTAACGAAAGGTTCGAAAGTTTCACTATACTACCACTAAAATTGACACTGGATCTAGTTTATATCTCGAATAGTTTAAATCTTAAATTTTGCGATAGAAAAGTGCATTCCGTCAAGTCCACGCTGACGAACATATTATCAAAGTTTACCTGATTTGTAACGCGTAATGACAAGCTTTCAGTATCGAAGTTTAATCTATCTTGCGTCTTATCTGCGAAGACAACCTCCAAATCTTGCGTTCCTAGCGTAAAACTGTGCTACTGTGTATTAATCTATGCTGCAAACTCTCATGCCTGTGATTCCTAAAGACAACAGTGTGGTATAAAACGTAAGTGCATTCATTTAAAGCTTTAGTAGTCCGAATCGTAAAATATTCTTGTTTCGGTGTATACTAACGACAGTCAAAACAAACGGGCATCGGGTTTTAATCGCGATCGCGGCAAAGTTTTCGTTCGTTCACTTGTTGTCATACATTTCGCAATAGCAATGTTACAAATCTTTGTATCATTTGTATAAACTTTGTAATGGAAATTCGAAAGAGGAACTATTCGTCTTTTCTTTTATTTCTTCGCAAGTTGAACGCATTAATCAGGTTCATCGATAGATTATAGTTACTTAATTAATTTCCTATTTAATTTGACGTTATTAGCTCGGGAAAGTTTCAAACGATATTTAATTTATTCTTTGCGCACGAGTGTATTTAAACGTTTAAAATAAGAAATCGGCATAATTTTTTCCAATAGTTCGCACCATTGTCTTTCTTTGCTTAGGCACTATTTGCCATAATTTTGGCCAATCTGGCCACACTTAGGTGCATATAGTTTCAGTTGCTATCCTACTGTGCTCGTAGCAAGATTGTTTTTTTGCGTTACGTCTCTTAAAAATTGTTTAATTGTGCAACTATTTATTGTACTGTACGTTATGAGCGCGTAAATGTCATTCAGAAGAACAAGGACAAAGCTATTAGGTACGATATTTTGCAATAATTTTATCCTTTTATCAGAAAACTAAGCAATTATTCTAATGGTATCGCATGGCGGCCCCTTTGTTGCCATCAATTTTTTCATCGATTCTCATTCGTAAATCACGAATTTAGTTTCCTTTCAAATTCAGCTCTCCACAGTAAGAAATATACTTTATTTTCCATCAATTTTGTGCAACGTTAAGCAATTATTTTGCGATCTGTTGCAACAACGCGTTCTTGTCGACAAGAAAATTCTCCGCGTTTCAATTTTGCATTTTTATCGCGCTAGATTAACGTTTCGGTGTTCTAATCATTCAGAAGTGTTAAAAGAATCGTAAAGAAACGCGAATTAATAGCTTTTGATGCGAACTTAAATAAAGATCTGTTTGATTCTTTAAATATTGCAATTCGTACATTACTTTGAATATATTTGCTTACATTGTTGCTTCGTATATTTTCCTATCTCTTTAATATCTTTACTATTTCGTATATTTTGTATATTACACGCAGTATGTCTTTTGCAAACTTGAATTTCCAATGCACATATAAAACTCTCCAATCCACATATCAGGCACAATAAAAGTTATTGCATTATAAATTGTTGTCCAGAATATCGCAGACCTTTCTTATTCTTAATTCGAAATTCGATAGAGTAGAGTAATAACGAAATTCAATAGAGTACAGTCAATTTTATGTACAAACAATGACTCACAGTTGGGACAAAATTCTAATAACTTTTTTTATGATTCAGTGGAGAAAGAAACTTCGAAACTTCAAATAAAATGATCTTGGGCGATTCTTCGCAATCGATGAATGTAAGTATCGTTCATTAACACTCGCGTATTATACTTTATAATACAACTTTCAAGATCAGATTCTTAACAATACGTGTTCTGTTTCTTGTTACAAATTCTCTTCGTAATTTCCTGCTGCACTCTTGCTTTTGACGACTTTGGTTGAACAATTTCTTTGGACTTGCCGAATGCTGCTAGATAAGAGATTCAATGGACCTGCTGCAAAGAGTTGATCTACTTCGCTTCGGTCGGTAAGTCACATGCTTTTTGGTTCCTCTGGTTTCGAATCGTGTCGAAGGACCAATGGTGCAAATCGGCACGGAGATTGGTTATATTGTTCATTGTTTTTCAACGGGGCGAATCTAGGAGCCTTTCTTCAGAGGCAAATCACAACTAATGTAATCTAACGGGTTATCCCGTTTATAGATTAAACAAATACATAAATAAAAATGTATACGATTACACACACCTTTTAACTTTTTTTTAAACGATTTAAAATTCGCTCTTAATTTTTATTTTAATCGTTTCCAATGTTTAACGACTATCTGTCAGTATCCGAAGAAC
>JAMYCR010000369.1:0-28972 GCA_028830335.1 Eucera pruinosa
TTCATGTTCCATTTTGTCCACCTGTAAATAAATCAAAGGGATAATGAAAGGTTTATATTTTCCAGTGATTATTATTCAATTACTGTGGTACCATGAAACTTTTGTAAAATCACGAAGAAGTACACCTCACAAATAGTTTTGAAATATTTTTCATTCAAATATGATTCATTCATTTTTTCATTCGAAGTAATAATTGCCGATCAACGGTAGTTTCCAAAATTTCTTAAATTATTTTTGTTATTGTACTCCGTGTGTATGCATGTCATCGATGAGTTCCGCCTGCAATGGATCGCCGTTCGTGTTGCTTTTCTATAAACACAACACGCCGCCTGGCAAGAGGCACCGCGATATCTTCATAGAGATGCAAAATGAGCAGCGGTTCCTTTTAGACGCAACGCTTTCGCGACACATATACAGACGGAATTCAATAACTACAATTTTTGCAAATATCTCGAAAACACCAAAAGCAATGAGGTGTACGTCTCCGCAAATAGTTACCGTTCTTTGGTATACACATTTTCCCACTTTTTCGGGAACAGAAAACAAGTCATTACATTACAATTAATTTGAAATTTGTTGTATGAACACACAGTATAAGTTTACTTTGGTAACTTTACTCTAAATCAATTTATTCTTTTCCGGTTGTTTAAAACAAGGCTGCATTTTGATATTGACAATAAGTATAAGTCAAAAAGTAATATTTTTGTACTACTTCTTCTTTGCAAAAAACATGAAATTTAAAACAGTCGCTGAATCCGTGGACTGATTGTCGGTACTATTGCATTCAACTCTGCCTGTACTGTGCAGTGATCACTTGATGGCGAGGCAAGCCGATTGGCTGTCTCATATTAGCGACACCTTCAGTCACACGTATTATATTCATTGGCTGAATCGGTCAGTACTACAAGTCTACTGCGTGACAAAGGACGCGAAACAAAACACGTCGAGGTAGACTGAGATAGAATGACTTTGACCTACGACTGAATCGCATTGGCGTAAACCTAATTTCTTTTTCTCGCGAGGATGTGGAGAAATTTTCAAGACGATACTTGGGAGGGTCCGCACTCCCAGGTATGTGAAATTTCTACTCACGATAACCCTACACCCTATATTGTGATATAAACTTCCGAATAATAAATATGAATAACTTTTTTCTCACCTTATGAATTTTCTGATGAACTATCTTCGTCATCTGTATCATCTTCTGTGCTATTATCTTCACTGTGTAATTCAATACTGTCCATAGCACTTTCTAATAAATTGTCCTTTTGCCAATAGTCCTTTTCCACTTTTTCCGTATGTCGGCAAAAGTTTTCCCACTCAGTGGCTGTTACACCGTCTATTCCTCTTGCGTAAGCGTTTTGAGCTCTTCCAGCGTTAACGTTGATGGATTTTTTTCACGGATTCTTCGTTTCATTCCTGCCCATGCTAATTCTATGGGACTTAGTTCACACATGTAGGGTGGTAAACGCAAAACTGTATGTCCATGCGACTTTATAATATCGTCTATTTTGTAAGTCTTTTCTGTTGGTCTATGTCGCTCTATTAAGTCCGATAGTTCGTATTTTTTCATGGTTTCACTATATGGTACGTTATTTCGTAGGAGCCAATTTATCATTTCACTTTTTTTCCCGTATTTTGACGGTGGTTTGTTCGTTTGCACCGAATGATACGGAGCATTGTTCATCACAATAACACTATTTTTCGAAACATTCGGTAAAAGTTTTTCACATACCCACTTTTCAAAATTATGGGCATTCATTTGTCCATGATAATCGCCACTTGTTGTATTCGCCTTAAATATCAGTGAGGCACCTGATATAAAACCGTTCTTTCCACCCGCATGGACGATTACCAATCGGTGCGATGAGCTGGTGTTTTTTATAACGCCTAGCATGTCATCGCTTTGCCAACACTTTCCGAAGCATAGGGTACTGTCTACCCACGTTTCGTCGATGTATACGATGTCCATATTTTCATTTCTATAATGATTTATTGCCTTTAAATATTTCCCTCTCCATGATACAATGTTCGGCCGCTCAATTAATATTTTCCGAATGCTGGTACTTTTCTTCCATTTGAAACCCATACTCTTTAATAATTTGTAAAGGGTATGCAACTTCCACGGGAAAACTATCTTCTCACGTATAGCGGCTATCAGTTTCGGACCACTCGGTACAACTTTTTTTTCAACATAAAAGTCGTGGATAATATTTCTTATTATTAATTTATCCTCTTCAGTGCAGTGAAACTTCTTTTCAATGCTCTTTGGTCGTTTTTTCCCTGGCGACGATACGCTCTCTTCTTGAGAATCTGAGCTTTGGTTTCGAATTCTCGTAATTGTCCTTGATGACAAACCAGTATACTCAGCAATGCGAGCATTTGCCTGCTGTAGCGGATGCAGAAGTTGAAGTTTCTCTGCTTCTTCATCACACTTCTGTGCAATCCTTTTCACCATTTTCCGTGCTTCACTACGCACCGTTTGTCCTTTTTTATGAGACATTTTAATTTAGAATATAATAGAACTTAATTTAAGATTAACACTACACGTAACACTATATAACACTAAACACAAAACTACAATAACACCTTAATGTTATAACTTATACAAAACAACACTACACTAAACAATAATACTATAATAGTCACTAAAAATTAAATATATATAGATAAATGAAAAAGTTAATAATTATAGAATATTCACTATTCGATCGTTGGCTGCCAAATTAACATGGGCCAACTAGATTAATTCTGATCACCAACTATTCGCTTTCTTTTGGTAACTTATCGCTTCAAGCGTTTTTCGCTTTCTGTCCCTTGGACACACAAACTCAGCCCGCTTCGTACGTACCGGAAGTGAGTATGCCGTGTTGACCAAACGTACGCGGAAGTGGAAACGCCGAATTTTCCGATTCGTCAAGATCGAACACGATGTCGTGTTTTTGGGTCTGATTGGCCGCCTACGCGACGCACCAATCAGCGAATCGGAAAAGGCCGGAAAACAACAATCCTAATTGGTGGGCCTCTTGGACAGAGGCGCTTCCCGTGCCCCCTTTACCTGAGTGGTGACACATTGGCCGCAAGTGTCCGCGCTTCTTGGGTTTTTTCCGGTCCACGTGACGTCACCCACTCGCCCTTCGAGGATGTCTTTAAGGGGGTAATTGCCGCGACCTCGGGTGGTGTGTTTTGCAGGCCTCTGGCTACTATCCGAATACTTACCGTTAGGCCCAGCAGCTGTAAAACACGTGTACCCCCTGTCGTTTATTCGAACAAAAATATTTTTGGCCGAGTTGCAAAGAATTGATGCATTGGGCATCGACATGTTAGAAAAGTCCGAAAATAATTTTGGGGGAAATGCTGTAGGGTCAATCGTAGGCATTTTCCCAGAAAGCGACATTGTCTTCCAGATCCTACCAGGAACAGAGTCCTATTCATTGAGGCAACGTAATGTTGAACTGCTTGTCATTCCTAACTTTCTCTTGACTCATTCAAACAAACATCCCTTCAACATCTGATATCTGAAAGACCCTCTATAAGTTGTCACCAACCGTTATCGCCGATAATTCTGTTTATGTTCACTAGGTTTCTCAAAAGATCTTACACAGATCAGGTCTCTGTCATAAATCGTTCAAAAGCTAAAAAGTGCTCCACTGTCGACCCTCGGTCATTTTTAAAACACGTGGATACCAGGGAACGAAATAATATTTTAAAATATTATCCACACGTAACACATGAAAAATTGTTACATTATTTTTTAAACAAAAATTTATAGAATGTTCGAATATCTTTGAGATCTGTAAATTAGCGTTTACTTTGTATCTCTTTCTTTATTTAAACAGTCATATGCAATAAATAACATTCTTTTTCATTTGTAATGCCTAGAAATTATATTCTATCATAACATAACAATTTTTTAATCCTTTGTATATTTAGTTAAAATATAGAACATAAATGTCAATATCTAAATGTCAATCTATACTGGTGTGTGAATATTTTTGTGACCCATTGTATATGTGATCAGAATTGACAGTTGGCTAATGTAGTAATGAAATCTCCATATTCAGGTTTTCGCGAAACCTCAGCGAATATGAAGGACCTACTACTATGCATGTAGCAGGTAAGAATCCAGTCGAAAGATTTTCTACTGGCTAATGGGCGGAGCGAGCGAACCGTTCCCCTTGCCTCTGTGCCGATCAGCTTGCCGGACGCTCACCAACAAGTCATCACTGCACTGTACATCACTAGAGGTGCAATGGACTGTTCCTATTGGTCGAGCCGTGCCAGGAGACAACATGGCGGTTGACATATCCCTATGAATTGACTACCTTTAAACATGTGTAACTTTTAATTCCGTCAACTGCTAACATTATTAAATCTTTAGTCGCGTTTTTTACATGATATTTTCTAAGTCCAAAATAAACTCCCACCCACCATTTCGGCGTCCCTAAAGTTGGAGTTTATCCAAGTTTACTGTTGCATTAGTCTGTGAAGCAACAGATCAGTTATTGTTATTATAATTGGCTAAATCCAAACACTCTGTGCTAATAATCCGTCTATTCTAATCAAACTTCGGTTATTGGCATCACCTGTGGTAATCATACTTAAAGGCAAACGATAAAAATTCTTAGGAAATTCGTACTAAGTAGACATATCCTTCCAGACTTACTTTTAAACATCTACAACCCGAGTTTTATTTAATTTAGAGGTTACTGTTTCTTCACTGATATCCTGCAGAACAGGAAATAATAATTGATACAAATGAATCATTTGCTTGTGATTTAATAATATACGAACACACTGTAACTGTATAGCTACGAAGTAAAATACATTTAAAGAGGTAGCTTTAAGTATAACGTTCAGAAGTATACGTTGTTGAATTGATTTTGCTAGTATCGAATACATAATATATATTTAATAAACTTCATATTCATGGTAAATGTTCAGTATCAACAATATATAATATCCCATTTTTTATCCAACGTCCATACCGCGTTGTAATTCACCGTAATTCACCGACTATACCGCGTTGTAATGCACCCAGACATCAAGCGTTCAAAAAAAAAAAAAAAAGTTACATTAAATCAGCAGGCAACTATTTAAAAATAGTGAAAGCGTTAGATAATTGCATATCAAACACGGGAGAAAATCTGGACGCAAATGCGGCAGAGAAAAACCCCAGCGAATCGAGGGAAAATGAAAAAGAGGTTAACCTAACCTCAAACGCCTGCTCGTGGTCAACACCACAGCTGAAATCAATGAAAAAATTCTTGGAGGGCACCAGCCAAACAAAAATTCCAACATCCAGCCTCCTGAATGAAGAGCAAAAGAAACCAAGCAAAAGAAAAACCGATCCCTCACCTAACCTCGAAATGGCAAAATCTAAAAGAACAGAAAGCAGCTGTACGGATGAGGAACAAAAAGACAGCAATCTGGAAGCAGAAAATAAGAAATTAAGACAGGAATTAAACAAATTAAAAGAAATAATTCAGCACCTTACGAATAAAGCTGCTGATAGCAAGCCACCAGAAGCCAATGGGAAAATGGAAGTGGAAACCACAGATACAATACCCAGCAGCTCTGCACGAAACAAATCTCAGCAGGAGGCATCATTCCAAACCATAATAAGGAAGAAAAATCAAGACAGCCGAGACAAAGAAAAGGAAACGTCAGCCCAACACCACAGCCCGCAAGCATCAACAACGACAGCAACAACATCATCTGTATCAACTGCAGTACCACCACCGACAGCCAAAGCCAAACCTTCAAATCAGGCCCAAATCAGCACACCCAACAACAGAAACGCAGGTTCAGTACAAAAAAGTAAACCGCCACCCATAAATATTCTCTACCAAGATTCTAAAGACACAATAAGGTTAGTATCAGAAAAAGCAAAAGACAAATTTCATATAAAACGTATCAGTAATGTAAAACATATACTTCAATTACAGTCAATAGAGAACTTCGATGAAGTGAAGGAGATCCTCACCAGTGCTAACACCTGTTATTACACATTTACTCCAAAAGATATAAAGAACCATTCGTACCTCTTAAAAGGCTTACCACAGTCTTTTACAGAAAAAGAAATCCTAGATGAATTACAGGCAGTGGCTGATGAGAATCTCATCTTCACCAAAGTCGACAAATTCAAAACTGCAAGATCCATTAGGGAAAACAGACAATTACCGATATATTTAGTACAGATAAGTCCTAATAGTAAGTTAAATAATTTAAATAATATTAAACATGTCAACAGACACTTAATAAAATGGGAGAAATTGATAAAGAAAGGCGACACGCAATGTAAAAGGTGTCAAAGATATGGCCATACAGCGAGCAACTGCAACATGAATTACAGATGTATAAAATGTAACGAACCCCACGGTCCCGGGGAATGCAAAATCAATCAGGTTGCAGAGAATTCTAACAAAAAGCTTTTCTGCGTAAACTGTAAATCAGAAGGGCATCCTGCTTCTTACAAGGGTTGTCCCAAGTTCAAAGAGTACCAACTTAATGTTAAGAACCAAAACAGTAAAGTATATAAAACCGGAGAAAAACTAATAGTCAACCCAGCGTATACCAAAACAGGTGTTTCATATGCAAGGGCCGCAGGTAACAAAAAACAAGACACGCTCCCAGGCACAACGCTATCCAACACAATTGGTATCTCCAACACACATGCAACATATACTCCATGGGCTCAGGACCAGAAGCAAATGGTAATACTAGAAGCAAGAACTACCAAAATAGAAAAGTCAATAGAAAATATAGCAAGCACAATCGAAGCTATGAACACACAAATAAGACAGCTAGCAGACATGCTAAGAAATTACCAATACATTCAATAACATACCATCACATTCATGCAAATTAAAGCTGTTAACAGCAAATGTAAATTCAATAGTAAGTAATACGAAAAAAATAGCTCTTACGATTCTGTTAGACAAACATAAGCCAGACGTGGTTCTTCTGAACGAAACACACTTAAAAGCAAAGCATACGTTATATTTTAAAAACTATAATGTCATTAGACATGACAGAATAGTGGGAAAAGCAGGTGGAACAGCGATACTGATAAAACAGAACTTAAAGTACGAAATACTGGATAACACTACAGAAGCAGAATTAATAGAAACCACAGCAATAAGTCTTGATACAACAAACAATAATAAGTTAATACTAGTAGCCATCTATGCTAGGAAGGGTCCCACAAAAAAATTTAGATCAGATCTCGAAAAACTGTTTGACAAGCTAAATCTGATATCACAATCTAATTATTTTATCGTAGCAGGAGATCTCAACGCAAAGCATATGAAGTGGGCAAACAGGATAAACGATGAGAGAGGCATAAACCTCCTGGATTGGTTAGAACATAACGACATCAAATACAGATTACAACTCCATCATTCTAAGACACCTTCGTTCCCAAGAAACGCATCATACATCGACTTAATTCTGTCAGACGCGAGGTTGGAATTCTTAAATAGCATTAACAACGAACTCCCCGTGATACAAATTGAAAGCGACCACACAGCAATCATAGCACAAGTAAATATACAGAGCCAGAACGTATTAACAACAAACGAAACAATAGGCACATATGATTATTCCAAAGCAAAATGGGATAAATTCCAACAAATTCTTCAATCATGCGACCCAAACATACCAGCGGACACGAATCTCTCGATAGCACAAACGGAAGAACAAATACACAATATCCAGCAAAAAATAATAGAAGCTATGGACCAGGCGATACCTAAAATCAAACCTCAAAACGCAACTGATAAGTACACATCCAAGAAAATAAAGCAGCTAATCCAGAACGAATTACAACTCGTCTCAGCAGCTAGGAAGCTCCATAGATCAAGGAACGCAGGCCCGCACATCAATCATATGATAAAATTAATAGATAACAAGATCAAAGCCATAAGGAAAAAGATACACACGGAAGTGAATAAAAGAGTTAATAGTTATTGGCTTAACAGAATCGGGAAAATAAGCACAAAACAGCCGAACAAAATGTTCAATGAGATAAAT
The DNA here is from genome assembly GCA_028830335.1 of Eucera pruinosa. NCBI lineage: Eukaryota > Metazoa > Arthropoda > Insecta > Hymenoptera > Apidae > Eucera > Eucera pruinosa. Next base: position 8,035 of record JAMYCR010000369.1, read on the forward strand.
AAAATCTTCAGAAGGAAAGAAACTACTGAACTACCAGCATTCAAAATACCAGCAAGCAAAGGAAACCTAATCCATCGTGCCAATATAGATTCTAACACGCTAACAAAAGACAACAACAATAACATAATCTTGAACGACACAAAAAGCAAGTTAAATCTCCTGGGTATCCAGTTTGCATCGGTAAGCGAACAAAATACTAATTTAAACAACCCAAAATTCAGGAAAATAATTGACCGAAAATACAATGAAATAATGGCAAAAATCTCTGATGATACTCCAACTACAATCAGTATCTTTACGCGAACGAATACGGCACTATTCCCGAACCAAATAGACTCAATACCAGATTATTTCACAAACAGCTCCGCAATTGTAAGAAAATTAAAATCACTCAACAACAAAAAGTCTTCAGGGAACGACAAAATACCAAATGCTGTTTTAAAGAAGCTACCACACAGTATAATAAACAACTTGACGATCTTGTTCAACAACTTACTAAATCACGCACATTTCCCCGCTTTCTGGAAGAAGGCGAAAGTAATACCAGTTCACAAAAAAGGAAGAGACAAGTCAAACCCTAACAATTATAGACCTATCAGTCTGTTGTCCAATATAGGAAAAGTGTTCGAGAGAATTATAAATGATAAAATTCTAGCAGTTTGTCGAACAAAAAACATAATTCCCGAAAATCAGTATGGCTTTAAAAGATGGCATACAACAACACGCGCGATAAATAAACTATCCAGCGACGTCAATTGGGCGTTGAATGATGGCAAGTGCGTGGGAGCGTGCCTTATAGATTTAGAGAAGGCATTCGATACGGTATGGCTAAACGGTTTAATAACAAAATTATACAAAAAAGAATTCTCCCTCCCTTTAATCAAGCTAATCCATAACATGATCGTTGGCAGAAGCTTCGTAACTGGCTTTGGTAATATAGAATCATCTCAAACATTTCATCTGGCTGACGGCCTACAACAGGGTACCATAAACTCGCCCGTTTTATTTAATATTTACACTAGCGATGTTCTGCAGCTTTTCGGCCCAAACACTACAAACTGTCAACTATTAGCTTTCGCGGATGATATAATAGCCTATACATCGAGTAATTCACCCAAGCATGTCCAAAGTACGTTACAAGAATGCATTAGTAAGATATTTTCATACTATAAAGCATGGAAGTTAAAAGTAAATGCAGACAAGTGCGAGACGATCCTTTTCAGACCTACATACCGAAAAGCATCGTCGGCGATTAAAACACATCACAGGAACTTTTCCCTGAAAAACGCAGGAGAAGACAATAATACTACTACCCTAATGCACAAAAATATAGTAAAGTATCTTGGTCTGCAGCTCGATAATAGATTGCTGTTCAATAAGCATGTAGAAACGCAGTTAAACAAGGCGAAGGCAGTATTCATTGCAAATGCAAGACTGTTTTATTCCAATAGAGTAGATAAGAAGGTGAAACTGACATGTTACCAGCTCTTAGTAAGACCATTAATCACCTATGGATGCGAGATATGGTACAATGTCGGGGCATCGGTAATGGAAGAAATCAGAGTTTTCGAAAGAAGATGTCTAAGAGCTTGCATGAATCTATATAGGACCCCAAATTCTAATTACCAGAAATATTACAGTAACTCAACTCTTTATAATGCAGCAGGTATAAACAGGATAGACAACTTCATGCTCAAACTAATTCGGAATCACTTTGCTAATGCATCGCAAATAACAATTAACAGCTTAATCTTTCCAATTGCTTATCCAGATACAAATTATATTAAAAAAACATTAACCTCTGGTTATATACCACCCGAAGCGTTTATCTATCTAGATAAACACGGCTACACGCAAAATAACCAAGCTGTCCCGATCTTGTACCATGTCCCGCGGCATAGGGCAAACAAAACCATCACCTATACTCCACAGTCTGCCGAAAGCCTACTAAAATATAGCACAGCGATCTCGGAAAGGGATAAATTAGAATACAACAAGATAGACAAAAAGAAAATCTGGTGGTTAGAGAATAGTAACATTTAGCAAAGTTATATTCAAGTGCGACATTAATATTTGTAAAAATACATGTTAGTATGAGTATGAGTATGAGTGTGAGAAGAAGTGAAAGGTATAATGTTTGATCATGTAAATAGGTATGAATGTGAGAGTATGCGGATAGGTAATTAAAATAAATCCAACATGCACAATTAAACACGTCGTGTATAGTGCCTTTACCAAAGACTCCAGATGTATGACAATCAGCGGTATGCGCAATAACAATGTTAGTATAATAGTATTCGAATGCGACATGTACATAGGTATGAATGTGAGGGTGAAAGAAAAAATTACATTTTAAGCGCATATAAGTAAGTACATCAGGGCAAAGTACAAAATGATCTCCATAGACGAAGTCTGACACTGTGATCTCCTAATAGCGTAAGTGATCCTGTGATAAAAGCACGTAGAAAAACAAATGTGCAAGAGCACTGAGTATTAAAAGCATATACTTTGTTATTCATCTCTTATTTATTAGTTTCAATTAGTTTTAAGTTAGTATATAAGAAAAACTTACAAATGTTAGCACCTTTTTTACGGCGTTTTTGAGGTGCAATAAAAATCCCACTAGTTCTTAGGTGTATACCAAAGATAAATTATAGCAACGAACGTTAGTCCTGTACTATACCTCGTAAGACCAAAATACTTAAATATAAGACTGAATAAGAAAATTCTATATAAGTCTCGCGTCCAAATATATTGAAATATGTTAACTATAGGTTTATTGGTAGTTATATTATTGTACATGTTATTTTCGTAAGCCATCATTAAACAAATTAAAAGCAAAAAAAAAAAAAAGCAAAGCGTTGTAATGCACCAGTTCTCGTCTGATCACTGAAGTTAAGCTTCGCTGGGCACGGATAGTACTTAGATGGGTGACCGCTTGGGAACTCCGTGTGTTGTTGGTATCTTTTTTTCCTCGTGTAGATTAAACAAGGGTGTGTAATTTGAAAGTCACATGGTGTTATATAGTGTTAACCGAGGCGTTTCTTTTCTTTTACATGAATACCTGGCAAGAATAATTAGAAAATAAGTAAATACACAAATCTTGTCGTGAGACCTTTTTATCTTTTCAAAGCGAATACAAAGGTAGTATACCTATTAAACTGTGTACAAATGTGATAATTGCGTGTAACAAATTGACTTCAATAATGAACATTTTGTATTCTTTGTGAAACGTTATTAGCCGGTTATTCTTATCAAAAAGTCCCAAAGCGATCACAATGAGCGGATTCTACTGTATTTGCTAATAGTACTTCGAACCCAAATTGTCTTCTTTTCAAAGTCTTTAGAAATTGTAAAAGTAGGATCCCCAAACCTATAAGTGAATATATCAACTTATAGGTTCGAAAATCTATACGCATATGATGTCTCAAATATTTGATAATCATTTGTTGAGAGCATACGTATTCTTCCTCTATAGTAAATTATATTGTAGGATAGATTCACCAACAAATGAACACTTAAGAAAATGGGTGACCCTTCAGATTGAATTTCAGGAATTAACGGCATTATTGATTATTCTGATTATTCAAATCCGATTTTTTAATGTCTGAACTTTTATATAAGCCACACAAGAGGGCTTAAAAGAAATGGAATGCATAGGTGATTAAATTGGAAACATATTTATTTCGCCAATGAATGAACATTGCTAGCTAATGAATATTAGTGAATAAACACTCGTAATTAATGAATGAGCAATGTGTATTTCTGCATAGAAAATCATTTTTTACCGTTCTTTGCTTCTCTGTTTCTGTTAGATGTTTTCCAAGTCACTAATTGCTACATCCCTGATTAGACACATTCACTATTTTGTAAACCATATTCGTCCTTTTCTGGAACAATCTTATCGTATCCTCTTAGTCAATGTAAACACGTGCCAGAGTTATTTTGCCAACAATATACAGTTCTAGGCGGTACGAGCAGGCGTTAGATGTGATAAATGAAAGACAACGTTGTGGATAAATATATGTTTATATTAAATAGAGTATATAGATATATATGGGTGCAGGTATAATGTGTCGGATTACCTATCGTTCAGGTGTCGCGGTGTCAATTCAACTGCCTTCGCCGTACAGTTTCTCGTAATCCCACGGTTGCTACGTGGCCCCCGATTGCCATGTGGATCCGCGAAATAAATAATGGAAAAAACCCAAAATTTATGCCCGGGTGCGTTCCGTCTGAGATAATCGCGAGCTCGCCAACGGCCATCGCTCTCCATCATTCTCTTTTGTTTTTTTCTATTATTAAGCCTGCGTACCGTTGCCCCGTTGCTCTCGAGAGCTCTTTATAACAAAATGCCTACACAGTTCGCCGTTCTATAACGCGGTGTTCTTATAACGCGGTTTCTATATAACGCGAAGCGAAAATTGCGAAACCCATCTATAACGCGGTACTCTTGTAAGGCGTTTTTCGTACAAGACAACATTCCACCAACTTAAATGGCTTAAAAAGTTCATCTATTCCATTACTTTTTCGACGTATTAAATTTTTACGATTGAAATTAATGAAAAACTCCCTTTCTCTAGCTAGGGCGCATCACGTTTATCAATAGCTGTGTTCACGTGACCCCAGTTCATTATATGTGTCATATATAATAAACCTAAACTCAACGATGTAAAAATACAAATATTCATTTCCATTTGTATAATAAAATTTTATTTATAAAAGGTCGCCTTCAAAACATGGTGCTTTGAGATTAAAATATTGATACATGTAATGCAAATCAAATCGATCGGATTTTTGTACAACTGATTTATTTCTGAAGTTCACTCAACGTGGTTTCTACATAACGCAATGCAAATTAATCTGATTTGTATTGATTCCGAGTTTTTTACAGCACGGTTCCATATAACACGGTTCGAATTAATCGCGTTATAGGAGGGTTGATTGTAGCTAAATATATTAATGCAGAATATGTGGAAAAAGAGAAAAGAGCGTAAGGCATGTGTTGACAGCGTGCACAGAGATCAAAGTGAAAATGGGATAAGAGGAATTCTTGGGAGAAGACGGAACCGGACTACAAATCAGGAAGAAGATACTAGAAGAGAGGGAAAGGAAACGAATACAAGAATTGGACGAAGCAGAAGGAAAGCAAAGATGTACATAAGCCGCTGTTTTTAAGTTTGTATCAAAAATACAGCATTTAGTTGTTCTGATTTAAGTCGTTGTACCTTAGTATTATTAGTATTGTTAGTGTGCGAGTAGAATATGAGACATAGCATAAGAGCGTAAAACAGCACCTATTTTATTATAGTATTCTAGTACGTTAGTAAAACGGCAGTATTCTATCCAATTTTGTATTCGCAGACTACGTTAATTTATTTTGAATAAAGATACTAGTTTCATATAGTTTATGATCGTCAAGGTACAAATAATATAGGTGGAATATAACCGTATAATAAGCAACATGAGTGCAATTAAGTAGCATACGGAAGATGAAGCGTAACTGGAAGTCATCCTAAGCCGCAAGGCAAATGACTATAATAAATTATAATAATATAAAAATATTAAATGTGTCGCGTTGCAAGCCTTATTTTATGGCCTCCAAAACGAAACGCCGAATCTTAATAATTGCCTTTAACAACAGTAACCATTCAAGAACCATCATATAACGAAATTTGTCTTCCCTATCTCCCTGTGCCAGATGTTTTAGAAGTTACTCGTCGACCCTGTTTATGACTGTTTTTTCCAAACCCCGGGTTACCAGGTTTATTACGCGCCACGGTCAATCGAAGGCGCATAGCGCTACCTTCGGATGACCAGCGGGATTTCCCAAATTCTGTAGTTTTGGTACGTCCCCGTACTACCCCTTCTTGTAGGGGCTGGCCTTTCCCACCTCACAACTTTTCCTAACGAATCAACGTTTCCTTGTAATTGTACACCCAACAAAAAATGTATGAATAACGACGCTCACGAGAAAACGGGTGAGCTAACAGGAACTTCGAACAGACAAGCAAATAAAGAGTATATATCACATTTCGAGTCACTACATTGATTTCCACAAATTAATACAGTCCACTTAATTAAACTAAAAATTCGCACAAAGTTAATTCGGCGTGCGACGTACTAATTTAACCACCGAACATCGTCGGTGGAAAACGCGTACACGACAGCCGGTGCTGAAAATTTATCATCCAACCCATTAAACAGAATTGCATACAGATGCAAGCCAACATGGCTACGGAGCTATTTTATTGGAAAGGTCGCCTGTAAATAAAAAATTGCACCGTATCTACTATACAGTCGCAAACATGTGATGCAGAACGTAAATATCCGAGCTATGAGGTGGAAGCTCTTGCAATCGTTGGAGCATCAAAAAAGGTTAGAGTCTATTTATTGGGTACCGTGCTTAAAATCGCGACCGACTGCGCTGCTTTTCAGAGGACGATGAACAAAGAAGGATTATCTTTAAGAATAGCGCGATGGGCCTAAATGCTAGAAGATTTCAGATATATGATCGTACATAGAGGTGGTGGTAGAATGAAACACGTGTATGCGCTTAGCAGATATCCGATCATGCTTGTAACAGTCGACGAAATCACTGTGACGATTAGAAAAGCGCAACTTAGCGACAGTGGAATTGTACCCATATTTAAAATACTAGAAACGCAAGCATAGAACGACTACTTTGTAAGGGCGAATATATTATATAAATCAAAACAGATTAGACCTTATAATGGTACCGGAGTCGATGCAAAAGGAAATTATAAGAATGATCCATGTGAAAGGTCATTTCGCGGATAAAGTTTCGGAAGAGCAAATTAAGCAAGAATACTTTATACCGAATTTGGGATTCAAAGTCAAACAGTGTATTGCGAATTGTGTTTCGTGCGTATTAGGAAATAGGAAAAGCGGGAAATAAGAAGGCTTTCTCCATCCTATCGCGGAAGGGGATACACCTTTCCATACACTTAATATAGACAACATGGGTCCCTTACCATCTACAAGTAAAAATTATAACCATAACTTCGCGATTATTGATTGTTTAGTAAATTCGTATGGTTGTACGCGACAAAATCGACGACGACCAAAGAAATAGTTAGTAAGCTAGAATTACAAAAAATAAGTTTTGGAAATCATTTGCAAATTGTAAGCGATAGGGAATCTGCGTTTACATCTAAAGAGTTTAAAGATTATTGCGAAACTGAAAATATTAAACACATTGTTGTAACTATCGGATTGCCCAGAGCCAATGGATAAGTTGAAAGACTAAATCGCACAATCATGTCGATTTTAAGTAAATTTACGATAGATGAACCGGACAGATGGTGCAAACACATCGGGCGTTTACAACAAGTAATAAATTCAGCGTACCATTGTGGTATTGGAGCAACCCCGTTTGAGATACTTTTCGGTACAAAATTTCGGAATAAAGTTGATCTACGACTGAAAGAGTTATTAGAAGAAGAATTGCGTGATAAATTTCAAAACGAACGAAATGAATTGCGTAAGGTAGCACGAAATCAAATTTTACAATTGCAAAACGAAAACCGACATACATACAACCCCCGTCGAAAAGCAACAACTAAATACCATTTAGACGATTTACTGGCGACCAAACGCACTCACCAGGGACCAGGCTTAAAACTAAGAGCTTAGTTTTTAGGCCCTTGCAAGATAATTAGAATTAAGGCGAATGACACATACGACGTAGAACGCGTAGCAGTGCATGAGGGGTCCTTAGTCTCATCCCCATGCAAGGAATACATTAAGCCGTGGACGACAGGATAGATAGTTGCCCGAGCAGGACAATAGTCAGGACGGCCGAGTGTAAGGGGGTTACAAATGCCGACCATACAATGTAGTATGTGGCGTCTCGTAACCAAAAATATCCATACATGTTCAAAAACGATAGACGGACGACGCGGCGTGCGGCGGGCCGAGCACGAGCGAGCAGCGAGAGATCGAGGCCGTACCACAGAGTAACTACACAGGCGAAGCTTACTGTTGGCACCTTTGATGTACGTGTCCTCAGTTTTCCACACCCCATACAGGCAGCGTTGCCACATTCCTGGCTGGATGTATCTTCATATCTTTCTATTGGTTATAGGATAGAAACTGATAGAAATGAACTGGAGAAACAGCGAAAAGCGCGACAATATTTGAGCAAGTAATTTTTCCCTAGTACTTTGTTGCTAAACAACATTATAAATAATAATTCGATAAAAAATAGGAGACAGCTACTATATATACGTTCATGTACTTTATTTTTGCTGAGAATGACTTTCATTGTATTGTGTAAATAATTAAAACTTAAAAACTGAACAGAATTGTTATGCTTGTTCTTTTATAAATATTAAGGTAAAACAATATACAATTATAATATTATCTTATATTTATTTAAAGTGTAGCAGCATTACAGTAGTTACAGTATTTTAAATTTTACATTAAAATAGACGTAGTAGTTGATAGTGATTGTAGTTTCGGGGAGTAAAGTCCATGCACCGTATGGATACTAATTTCTTCGTATGGGAACACGTGAATAATTATTTAAGATAGAAGAACTATTAACTCGCGAATATGTTGACGCGATGTCAATCTCTGTTTTAAGTTACGTCATATTGAATTACATTACTGGAATAATCTACCAATCTCTTTAAATGCATAAATCTCTTCAGTCCGCATAAGAGGAACAGAAAACTGCTCCATTGTTGAAGAAATAAATAATTTCGAAACCAGCAAAATGATAACTTACCCCCCCCCCCCCCCCCCTTTCGCATATACTATAATATATTCCAGTTTGAATCAAATCGCAGAGATCGAGTATAAGAATGATCGATTTAGCGTGGAAAGATCCATATGTAGCATTTTGAATTCATGATGCATAATACTCAAACGCATGCGCAGTATATTGCGATTTTCTTCATAGTACACATCATAGCTTTTACAGCGCCCTTCATGACGCATGCCATAGTTTTGCAGCTCCCTTCATGGCGCACACCATAACTTTGCAGCGCACTTTATGCAGCACACCATAAATTTACAGCTCCCTTCATGGCGCAAATCATAAGTGACGCATGCGCAGAAAAAAAACGGGACACGAAGTGGGCGGAGCTTCGCCTCTATAGTTACCCTGTGGCCGTACATCGTAGAGGCACGAGCGCCCGTTTTGCTGTAATTTTCGATAATATTCATATATTTGTTCCCTATAACGTGTGCTTTATTTTCACACCTGCATCCACTTTTCCTACAATTTACTATTTTACCTCGAGGACGGGGGATGGTCGGGGAGATTCGTTACGGACGCGACAATAGCATGCATTATTGTCGAAGTTGCTTCATAATTCACGGAACGAGTGTGACTCGTTATTCTAGTGCAAGGGGTTAACAGTGACATATTAAAATGTCCAGGATGCTTCCGATATCAAAATTCGAAAGAATAGCTGTGATGCATTATAGTACACCGTATTTATGGATACACGCGGCAATTTTCAAGTATTTTGCAGTTTAGAAAGACAGCAATTAAATCGTGCAATAAAATAAGCAAAAAAAGTTTGAAAAAAACTAATCGGCATCATTTTTTAATTAACAGAGAAGAAAGGTGATCTCACTCGTCATTAAAATTTTCCGCCCTATTAGCGCAAATTATAATTTAGTGATTTTATTGTAATTAATCATCGTAATTATGTCCTAATTGTATTATAAAAGTTAACATTTTATGTGTAACTCAGTTTAAATTATAACAAAATAGTAATAAAGGAAACTTTTACAGTATATTTCTAACTGTATTGCTCACAACCAGAAACAAAAGAAAATTTTTGTCACTACTTGTGTCACAGACGAAATAGGGGATAGAATTATCATGTTAAGAGACTTCTGGTTAGATGGTCTGAAATACCAATAACCAAAAAACTCGGCTTTCGGAAGTTTATTTATGTTTCCAAAGAATGTCGTCCTTTTTATTAGCTGGAGAGGATTGTAATCGCTTGTACTGTATTTCAACATGCGAATTGTAGAAGCAATTGTTCCGTCCTTAAGACAGATTTTTCTGCCCATTAGCAGCATTTGCATTTGGAAAACTAATAGGATTATCCCATCCTCGAAAATTGGATTAACTTATTTCTATAAACTGCAATATTGCTTCCTTTAAGGTAAGCACCTGATTATGGTCTTGTTCTGTGTCTATCGACATATAGCTGTAAAGTCATCTCCGTTCTTTTCTCAACAACGAGGCATGGTGCACCTCAATTCCAGCGCACCTGCCCAACATCAGTAAATTATTATATACTAAAACCACACACAGGTTTTCATTCCATTAAGTAGGAGTAAACCGCGTCATCGAGGTACTGTCGCGAAAGTATAGTGGAATTTACGACTCCGCGAAACCTAATGGTTACAGCATCCCTTGACGTCACAGTTAAGGTAAATGAAAGTGGAAAATCAATGACTCATCATACAATCAATGTGAAGTTATTTCAATTGTGAAGCGATAATCTTTAGGATGAGGATTTTTAAACAACACTGGCGTCTGCTAAACAAAACCAATACAGCTCTATTCGAAAAAAACCCCGTAATCAAATAGACCGGATTAACAACCAGATTGTGGCGAATTCGCCAATACCACGCTTTCACTAAAATTAGTCTTTTGAAAACTTGATTTATTGTAGGGGCTTATGCGACCCCGGCCAGGGTTGGTCCGCGCGTGTGGCGACCATCCGCACAAGTCCAGGCTGTGCCCGAAGCAGCAGCTGGATTGATCACGCAGAGACGCATTTTTCCCGCGAAACTCCGCGCCCTTTTTCAGCATCGTTTGCTCTCTGACCTTATCTTACGTCGGGTTTTATAACCCCGGTAGGACAGAGAAGTAGGGAGAGTCTTGTACCAAACTTCAAGTGCTGCGTTCACGAGCCTGTATATCGACCATTCTGTATTCCCGACTTGCACAAATAAACATGCATACTTCCGCGTGTTTGAATTGAGTGTGTGGAGTTTAATTACATGTATTACCTCACCTCAAGATTCATATGGTCAAAAATTTGTCGAAGGTTAATGAGATGAACATCCAAATCAACGAAATAGTATTGGATTTAGAAATAAGTATTGCTGAACTTGGCTAACAGCTACGAAGAATAGAAGAGTTAACGTTCGACGCCAAAAATGGGATCGTGAAAACTTATGTTTTTTTACACCGGAACAACTAGAATAAATGACCCTCGTACTGTCATTGTTCCTATAACTGCCACTTGAATTCGTTTACTTAATAGCAGAGTAATGTAAAAAGAATCGTAATTAAAGAAACCTTCATACTAAATTTGGACTTCGGCTTACGTAACAACATATAGACATTGTATATTCATTTCCACTTAATATTTATAAATAAATATTACGTGATAAATGTGCTGTTGAACATTAAAACGTGACTAATATAATTATAAGGTACGGAACGTGTTATAATTCAGTAAGGCGATACGTTTACTATATATCCTGTGGGGCTTTGGTCGTGCGAGTGAAGTGACAGTGCAGTGCTTCGCTTAGTACTAACTTTATTGCTACACTTATACTACACTGGACACTACGGTAAACTTATAATCTAGACGGTAAGGTAGACGTAACTGTACGCTTAAGACTAGCACTTATTCTATCGATAAACGTATTCGACAACACGTGAAAAACCGTGGTCGATGTTCGATGGCGACCAGCTGATCGCGACAACGTGCGAGAGAGAGACGGAACAATAACAGACGAACTGGCTCGACGTATTGACTCTGCGAGACTGCTTTCGTCGCGAGGGACGACTGCTCAATACTGTTGTGTTTTTCGTGAGAGTTCGATTTCTGGAGTCGTCGGTCCAAGCGTGCGTGTGGACGAAGACGCGCTGTCCGCGTCTTGTCGCGAATGTTCTCGCGTGCGGATCTTTCGCGAATGTTCGCAGGAGATCCGCTACAATCTTATATCTGTTACACCAACAGACGTGTTAATATATGTAAAACGTCTTTCTATTTAAATGAAAAGCTTCCAAGTGACAGTACGAAGGACATTGCACTTTGTTGAATCTTCAATTAATAAGTAATGAATATATTATATTGCACATATAAAGAAAATGTTCAAAAATAAAGGAGCGGTTGAGCAATATTATGTTACCAACTGGAACGATCTTTATGTCAGCGACGTTCTAAAATCGTTAAATAATGTTACGCGATAACCTTAAAGTCGCAGTTATTGGTACATCTACGGTATTGCTTTCAGCTACGTTGAAACCGAACAACATTATGTATAACAATAAGTCCAACGAAAATCACATAATAGTTACGAGGGCTCGAATTCCAACGCTCAACATTACAAAAACCGATTTTCAGAATGTGGAAGTCCTTGCTCCGCTACGAAGTCGAACAAGACTATAGAGGAACATTTGATAACTGCTGTGGAGCAGCAGCACCTATTTCGCGCATCAGTTACAGATGTTTTGGTGCAGGAGGAAACCAATGATAAAAGATTACAAGCAACGGAGAGAGCTGCCCAAAGAAAAGCATGCGTCCGCTTTTTAACAGGGTTTAAAGTTCTCAATATCCAGCAAGGAAGAACTCCAGATATTGGAAAATTCTTTATGAGATGCAGATAATTTTAAAAATGCGGTAAGCAAAATATTGATGATAATAGTAGAGCTCTCTCTTGATTCTGAAAATGCATTATTCATTCTTGACTTACAAGTGTGTGAATTGAAGAAGTTTGGAGACATTAATTGCTACAGCTTAATAAAAAGAGTTTTATGCACATTAATAGCCAATGAATTGGCTATGGAATATAGTTGACTTGGCACGAAGGGGGCAAAATTACTTCAGCTGGTAAAAGTGGCCGAGATTGTAATAGGTAATTACCGCCCTCTTTTTACTACTGCCGATTTAGTTGTACATAACTAAATACATACATTTTACTATAGTGTATTTAATTGGAATATTAATATTTATCGATGCCGTCGAAGTATGGAATAACAGCTGGACCAAGGAAGCGGAAGTGGGAATTATGGAGTGGCTGCGAAGAGCTATAGAGCGCAGCAAAACTTTAACAACTATACAATAAATAGGAGTAAGGCACTGCCCTGTTACGGGAAAGGGAATTATTTTTTAGCGGGTAAAAATCCCTCACACCCGGAGATTGCGGACTTTTCCCACTCTAGGAAAGTAAATATTATTATTATTATTATTTCTCGACATTCGCGTTGTATTAAGTGCTTAGGACGTGGCATGCAAGTGAGCGTATGTTTAGTGTAATGGATTTTTATGTATGTTTATGTTAATGCATTGTTATATTAAAAGACGTTTCATTTTTCCGAAATTATTTATCTGTCGCGAAACACGTGTTCGGCTGGTGTACGTGCCTAAAACAATTTTGGCTCGTCCACAGATCGAATGATGACCGCGACGGTGACTTTGATTGTTTTCGGTCTTGTCGTGAGTCATCATCCGTGTACACGCGGAGTCGGTCGAGCTACCTCCGATTTGAAAAGACTGTTCGAGAACGCGTTGGACGCGAGAGCATTAGAGAGGGGGAAGAAGAGTTAGACAAATATGGATAGTAGATCAGCGCTATTTAAGGCGGTAGTCCCAGGCATGGCAGAGAGTTGACTTTACCGACAAAATGGGCCATAAATATGGGTTTGCGCGAAACAACTTTTCGTCCTTATAAAGGAGAATTTGGTGTCGAAATATGGCTCATTCGAAAGGGGCGGGTTCAGCGCGGTTCGGTCAGGTAGTCTTGTGATCAAATTATGTTGATATGTAGTAATATGAGCGTTGTAATGCGGAGCAAAAATCGAGGGCTTGATAGTCGTCGTATCTAAGCATTTTTTTGATACGGAGAGAATGATCTGCATGAAATGAATACCTGACCGACACGCGCTGAAGCTTTTCCTTTCGAATGAGCTATCGTTCGACTCAAAAGCTTCTGATATAACGACGAAAAGTTGTTTCGCGTAAAGGCATGCTTTCTCGGAAGACGTCGCCATATTGACGATAAAACAGAGCAAAATACGTATCAAGTTTAGTTCAGATGATATGCACGAGGGGCGCCTAATCATCAATACAAAATTGTTGGGTGAGAGTATAGGATTAGCTCCAAGTACCACTACATTCAACCTCGCCGGACGGGCGTCGTCGTCGCTTTCCGCCTACAACAGATAGTTGCGCGTTTGTTTTCCGCCCGGCAAGCGACACCGCGATATATTTATAGAAAAGCAAATCAAGTAGCGATGCCTTTTAGACGCAATTCAACGCAACGCGTTCACGACACTCGCATAGGCGGAGTTCAATGTAGTTGTATCAGCGTTTCCTTTTACATTTTGAAAAGTAATATGTATGGGAACATATACTGGAGAATGTTTTCGGACTTTTTTCTTGCAAAACTTAGGTGTAACATATGAAAATATCTAGACTAATCGGAAAAATGCAGATTTCGTAGTGAAGCTGTAAAAGTACTACTTTTATATTTTTATGGCAACAACATATTATTATAACTATTACCCCCAATTTTTTACATTTATTGGAAAAGGGAACCGTAGTCATAAAAATCAAAAACCAATCTTTTTGATATATTTCAAGCAAAAAAGCAATCTTCACTTTAAATTTATATATGTTCTTTATGCAGTGAAAGCGTTACGTGATTTTTAATATGTCTACATGCGGAAGAACAATATACATATACAGCAGACTCTCGACTATCCGGCCCCTGCGGGACGAGATCTCGGCCGGATAAACAAATGGCCAATTAATCTGGCAGTATGCTTTATAGATTGTTATGTTTATACCAAACAATTAATATTGACTATATTTATAATGTTTAATATTTATACACACGTATGAACATACGGTACATATATGTATACAATCGCACCATCTCAATATAATATAATTCTAATATTTGTTTAATTTCATCTTTCACAAAAAAGTTGGTAATCTTTTCTGTTTCCTTTATTTCGCTTCGTTCGTTAATGTGATGTCACGCCACTTTCTCAAAAATGATATGTCAATTGCTGATGGATCTTCTTCCTGTTCAACATACTACGTCGCAGTTACAAGTGCAAACCTTTCCTTCTGCGTGACTCACTTTCTCATCTCTATCTATACTCTAAGAAGTGCGGAATACTGTACCCAGAGATTTAGTACGAATGGAAAAAAAATTAATATGTGGTTGCGTATTTAAACAATTGCAAATACATGTGACTATAATTATGCAAGGAAGTGAATAATTACAGAATATTTCATATCAACGAAAATGTGGCCGGATAAAACGGAGGCCGGTTCAAACCGGGCTGCATAATCGGGAGTCCATTGTAAATAGAAGTTGTAAATTCTGTTAACTGAAGCTATTTCACATATTTATATTTTAAAGTTGGAAAGATAATTTTAATGATGAGATTGGCAGAGTGACTACGGGTTCAGACTGTATACCCATACTTAACATTTTCGTCATAAGATCGTTATTCATTTATTCGTAACTATACAATATGCCAATAAGTGGCAATTATTTCAAAATATGTTAAAGAAATTTTAAGAATATTTTACTGTGAAATATACGCACAGATAATTTCGGAGCACGTTTTATGCGATTGTCTCTCTAGCCACGGATTCTTCTACTTACGAGTATTACTTAGCATTTTCTAGATCCCTTAAATGTATGAAATGACACCACGCACCTGTACTTGAATCCAACCATATTTATTAAAGATAAGTACTATTGAAATAGATTTCTTTAATTTATTATGTGTCAGCGAAGCTAAATGATTTTATAATTAACAAATCGTATCAATAGTAAATCTATTGGTGGAAACTGATTTGTCATGTAGTTATGAATCAAAAAAAATATGGTAAAAGAGAGATTAATTTGTGCGCGGAGCGAACTCACGACCAAAATAATTAGTATGGGATTCACAGTCAGACCGCATAACCACTGTGCCAATCTATTCACTGAAATCGTTCTTTCTATTTCAAGATATACTTCTGGTAAATAGTGTCAGTTGACTGAATCTATTATTTTTGTTATCTATATATTATTCTTTCAGATGTAGAACTATTAAAAATCACGTACGGTACTCACTGCATGAAAAACAAAAATTTACAGTACGAATTGGTTTTTCGCGCGAGATACCTCGACAAAATTGATTTTTAATTTTTTTAACTATATCGCACAATTCCAAAAAATTTGAAAGATATTGGGGACAAAAGTTATAATAATACGTTATTATCGTAAAAATATAAAAGTAGTTCTCTTGCAACTTCACTACGACATCTGCATTTTTCAGATTTGTTTAAGAATTTTCATTTTGTACACCTAAACTCTGCAATAAGAAAATCCGGAAAAATTCTCTAACATATATCACTACATTTCCAATATTTCACATTTTTCTCAGAATATTTGCTTGCCATTAAGTAGGACAAATATGGCAAAAACTGATATTTCATTTCGTCCCCATTACTAACCCCTAAATCGAGATAGAGGACTGAAACTTGGTGTGAGAGCTTTTCTTTGGCTAAGTTATCAAATGGTACATCAAAAGTCTAACTTGGTTCAAGGGCACTTTTGACCCCCTTATCCGGCTATACCTTTTACTTGTGTGGGGCGCGAACTTGCGACAAAAATATTTCGTGCCGATTTCATAGTCGGACCGCAAACCGGTCTCATGCTATCGTTGCGATGAATTGTCTCAGCGGCAATGCGGCAACGCTGTCTCCGATTCTTGGCAACGCTGCTGCCTTGAGACGATTTCCCCCTTGCCCCGCAGTCGCGCAATAAACAGCTGCGAATTACTTTACGCATTCGTGAAAAAAATCGAAAGTGGCTCCGCCTCGTATTTGTCAGGCAGCTACACGCTTGTAGGTAATGATCTTACTGTAACGAAATCTACCATGCCTACGAAATCTGTGACGTCACGTGTTGGGACTACCCCCTTAAGCGCCGCGGACGGCTGAGCGAACTCTCTGACCTGGTAGTCGCACAGAGTAGCTCGCTGTACGCGTATCGAATTGGCAGCTCCCCTTCGGTGAGAATAGAGTGGCAACGCTTGAGCTCCCGAAGTGTCGAATTCTGAATCATTACCTTTCCTTGCGATCTGCTCCTCCATCGGCTTGATCACAGTACGAAGTTACCGTACGAGATCGCCGACAGCAGTACGCATTTTGCGGTAGTCGTCTCTACGATAAATGCAATTAAACTCAGCGGATTCTCTAATTCGCTTCGAGTTCTAGTCGAGTTGCTATTCGACATCGGGGCACCGGAGATCACTCTCTGTGGGTCACCGATTGACTGTGCACTCCTCACTCCGCACAAACGTGAGAAAGTTTCCTTATTCGGAAACGGACTCCGTTGGAAGTGTGCTGTAACCACGTCTCGTTTGACGAACTTTGAGTTACACGCCCGCGCAAAGTTCTTCGGCCTCCACGTGTTGGTAGTGCCTAAGAGATCAGGAGTTTACAAGGTGTATTCGAACACGTTTAGTGCTTCGTGCCACACTTCTGATTCTCTACACTTTGCACTTCGCGTCGTGTGAAGAACGGACAGTTGAGATAGGCTGCCGTCATCGGCCCACCGGGACTAGTTATTCCTAGTAGCCGTGATTCTCCCCGCTCACGGAATCAACCTTTTGGAGATTTACGACCTCCACTAGCGGTGACCCGTTCGAGGCAAGCGACTGTTTAAGCATTAGAAGCCAGGAGTAAGTTACTCTCCGATTGGCTCCGTTCTCGTTTGAGGAACGTCGATAATACAGTCCACACCTCTACCTGCATTCTGCAGACAGATTCTGTTCCCTGCCCAGCACGATCTTCGTTGCACGGCGTGGGCGAACAGAACTCGTGTTAGAACGCTCACGGTTACGTAGTTCTTCCTAACTGCACCGTCGTTCTTTTGTTTCAGGCCACAGAAACGCCCACGTAACAGGAGGCCGTAACCCCCGCAATAGCGGAGAGCTTCTCTTCTTCTTTTTTTTTATTTTTGTTTTTTTTTCTCAAAAAAATTTATATTTCAGTTTTTCATTACTGATTTTATTTTTACAAATAAAAGGCCGACGATAAACCGTCGGCCAGCAAATAAAAACTCTCTCCAGATTATTTAATCCCTCTCCCTTAATATCCGAACCTTCGTTAACGAGCAGTGGAGTTCTCTAACACACTGCTCTATTTAACAGTTATGTAAGCTTTCAAGTAATTTTTTTAGTACAAGATATTTTATTGATATTATTATCGGGACTATATTATTATTATTATTATCGTCGATCTTTTTGTTGTTATTATTGTTAATAAAAAATATATACCATTCCAATTAAAAAAAATACGATTGTCTTCCCTTAAGCCCTTTGCAATGCAACCGTCAATAAGCCTTTTCATCCGAATAAATAAAAGCATTAACTCGCAAGTATTACTAGATTTTAGTGAAGTGCCTTCCCTAAAAAACGTTCGCCAGCGAAGTTTAAAAGACATACAATTTAGTAATTTTAAACATTCGAGAAACGTACATATTCGTGTTTTGTAGAAATTAATTCTACATACAGTTTAAATGTTACTACTACAGCACTTTTAGAAAATCTTAAAACGTTTACAAGATGTACAGAGAATGTTAACATTCTGTCTGTAAAAAAAGTAATTATTTTCAAACGCGTAAAAAACGCGCTGAGAATGCTTGGATACGTCCCGAATATGTCCAGACGAAATATTCTGAGAATGTCCCAGAATGTTCTTGTTATGTCCTCAATCCTCAGACAGGACATCCTATAGACAATCTACGATGCAAATGGGACATACGTGGGATGCATTCAGAAGGGACCCACAACGTATGTGAGACATTTGAGAATTTTGGGCAAAGTATGTCCCATAATCACGCGCGAGATATACTATAGGCATACATAGCACGTCCGTGTGCTATCTGGGTACAATTTTGGTAAAACATATGCAAAGATAAAAGAATGATATTATTGGCCATCTATTAGAGTGGATATTAGGAAATATATTCAAACCTGTCACTCTTGGCAGATGAATAAAACAAATTTCAAACCGATATAATAACCAATAGAAATCACTAACACGGCTAATGAGCCACTTGAAGAACTGGCAATTGATATCGTTAGTACATTACCTCTCATGGAATGCGGAAATAGAATTATTTTGACCGCACGAGATGACATAACAAAATATTCTTTTGCCAAACCAATTCATAACCATGAAGTATTAACTGTTGCAAAAAGTCTATTAAATTATTTATGCAATTTGGAATCACAAAAACATTCCACACAAATCAAGGACCAGATTTCATGTTCCACTTGATTAATAATTTAAGACAACGCACATTTGTACTAATTCATATCGTCCTAAAACTAATGGAGCACTAGAACGTCATCAGTTAACCTTTAATGGATTATTTGATACACTATGTTAAGTCTAATTAAACAGATTCGGACGAATATATTGAATATTCAACCTTTCGTTATAACATGTCAACTTATAAATCCACTGAACTTACCCCACACGAACTTCTATTTTGTTGAAAAGGCTATATACCTACTCCTATTGTACAAGAACCACAATTTCACTATTCGTCTGATAACTATATTCGTCCGTTACAAAATAAGTTGGATACATCTGTTAAAAACTAGAGAGAAAACATAATTGTTTATAGAAATAAAAGCAAAAAGTACAATGACAAGAAAATGAATTCAGCAAAATTTAAAATACTAGATCTCGTCTGTACATATAAAGAACAAGTTAAAACAGGACAAAGTAAAAAATTAATACCTAATTTCAAAGGATCTTCGAAGGTTATTCATATTAATCCAAATAATACAGTAGAAATTCAAATAGGAAGGAGGAGATGTAAATAACATACTAACCTTTTAAAACTATACAATTCATCCCGATTCCTAACTTTGTTATTAGCTACCTTATACTAAAATCGAGCGGAATATTTCATAATAAAAAGGGTAATTTAAGAATATCGAATTTTAGATTGATTCGTCTGACTCATATTAATATCACTCTTTTAAACGAAGAAAAAGAGTCTTTAGAATCATATTTTACAATGTTGTTAAATCCATGTACAATAACATTAAAAGATCCTGGCGGAACATCACGTCCGTCTTCACTGTGATAAAACTTTAAAAGCTTATTGCGGATGAATTGCGAAACTTACGAAAAAAAACATGAAATCTTGAACCCATGGTCGTAAAGTATCGCGTTAAGGCGGTAGTCCCCTCGCGTGACGTCACAGAATACGTAGGCATGGTAGATTTCGTTACAGGGTGATCATTACCTACAAGCATGTGGCTGCCTGACGAATACGAGGCGGAGCCACTACTGTTTTCCTTCACGAATGCGTAAAGTAATACGCAGCTGTTTATTGTGTAATAGCGGGGCAAGGGGGGAAATCGTCTCAAGGCAGCAGCGTTGCCATGAATCAACGGCGGTGTTGCCGCGTTGCCGCCGTGACAATTCATCGCAATGACTGCACGAGAGCGGTTTATGGGTCGACTGTGAAATCCACACGAAATGGTTTGGTTGCAAGTTCTCGCCCCATACAAGTTAAATTTTTTTCTCTAAGTTTTTTTATGAATTCTTGACTACATGATAATATTGTTTCCTTCTGCAGTTTTACTATTCATTTACTTGTTAATTATAGAATTATTTAGATTCTTCGACACCTAATAAATAAATAAACTTTAATTCAAGAGTACTTATCAGTAATAAATGGAGTTTTCTTGAAGTAAAAGTACATTGCATCATTCCATATATTTATTTGATCTAGGAAATGCGAAGTAATACCCATAAGTAGAAGAATTCGTGGCTACAGAAACGATTGTGGAAAATATGCTCCTAAATTATTTCTGTGTATACTTCAGAGTAATATATTTTTAAAATGTCTTTCACAAGTTTTTAAATTATTGTTACTTACTTGCATATTGTAT
>JAMYCR010000370.1:0-28971 GCA_028830335.1 Eucera pruinosa
CATCTACAACGTCGGACTAAACGCCAGGGCGAATATTTGCGTCCTTAAGAATGAACAAAAATAGGATAGAAGGTGATAGACGACGCAACGCGACGCGTTGCGACGTAGGAAGGGAATGCTAGAACGCGGAAAAGTTTGGAGTAAGCGGAATAAGGTAATAAAGTGTGAAAGTGGAGCGGTACACAAGGGCTGGCCAGTTAACGAAGTCCAAGCGAATTCTTGCAAAAGATACGTTAAGAAAAGACAATGCAGAGTTGGTTATAGCGCCAAAAAACTGGTCAAAACTGAATTTTCCGAAATAAGGAATACTGTTCAAACGAGTTACAATATTAATGAGTAACACATCAAAATATAAGGGACAATAAAAAATGAGCAAGAAAAGTTAATTATCGAACAGTTAAATCATGACATTACTTTGATTTTCACTGGTTGAGGTGATTTGAAATATAATGACAGTCTCATTACGTTTTACTTAATATTTACACTTTCAAACATCTTCCTTTTTTTTTATTGAAAATGGTACTTTTGGGAGTAAATAAAGGATGGGCAGTGTTAGTATTATTCTTAGGACAGTATGCGAGTATACGGAAAGTTTGAAATATACGATATTGTAAAGAAATATCATTTCGACTATCTTTCGTTTCCTATGAGAAAAAGCAACACCAGGCAGCACACTCGTGTTTCATGGAATATACTTTCGAATATGTTTAAAACAAATATGCTGGAAGAAAATCTTGCATATATTTGCACAAAAGGAGAAATTAATGTTTTAAGTGGAAGATGACAAACAGGAATCGCAATACGATTGTACCCTCGTGATAGTATTCAGTACAGATGCAACGGGTTCAGTTAATAAGTATATCTCAAATAATTACACGAGATAAGCTTACATGAAACACTAAGTACACGCTCTTCCTGTGCAGTCGACTTTCCCTTCAGAATATACGTACCTAAAGCTATGGCTATATATAGGATGGCCTTCTATTTCCTATACTACAATATTTTCAGTAGTATATCTTTAATATAATTTGTTTTTATAGCATACGATATTCACTGTACTATCATATAATTAAGTTTACTTAATACAGGCAAACTTTTTTCAATTTTTAAATTTCTGCTGTAGGATTCAAATTTGCAAAACAAAAATATTTTTGGAATCTTTTAGTATAAACAATGAACTTGCAAATAAGATAAAAAATTTATTGCAAAGGGCAATCTTTTGCGATTAAAATGAAAGAAAAAATGAATAGCGTCAGAGATAAAAATTCTTTTGTGAAGTTAATTTTCGTAAAAATCGGCAAAAATTGCCAACTTCGAGGATTTGTATTTTTTAAACAATTTCGAAGCAAGTGAAATGATGACTTAAACTCTCCTTTTTTCGCATAGACTATAACATATTTCAATTTGAACAAAATTGCAGACATTGAGTACAAAAGTGATCGATTTGCAACTTGCGATAAACAAGTTATTATTATAGTAATGTAAAGTGATCTTCGAAAGTGAAGGATATAAAAACATTAGTATTGGAGGCGGCTCATCAATCTTGCATTTCTATCGCCAAAATTAAAGAAACACATCGAAATTCGTAATAGCCAAATAGTTTTGGTAGCAAAATGCAAGGTTGCACGAAGATTCGCAATCTATTGTGATGTGCAGCCGGCGAATATCGAACGACGCATTAAGTGGTTTCCTTAAAAATATAAAAGCAATATGTGGCAAAACGTAACACCTAGTAGATTTTGCAGAACAAATTTTGTATTAAGCAGTGCAATATGTAATCATCCTATAAAAGATCGTTGAAGTAAAAAAAATTAAACTATACATATACATAGATATATCTTAATTGTTTATACTACATTGAATTCAATAATTCAAATTTGTTATCTTGCATGTGATGTCATCAGTCATATTATTATTCATATCAAACATAACAAAACCCAAAGTGACCAAAATAAGCGAATTCCACTGTGTAAAATAACCTTTTAAAAGACTTACAAATTCGTAGAGTGAACTTCTCCTTGAACTAAAATATTTGAAGCGACCGATTATCAAAGAAACTCCATGTCAAATAAACAAATTAACTTTCTTTAATTCAACTACCAGAGAGTAAAAGAAGCGTGTGCTTTGAAGATTGTCTTCATGATAATTGTCGGGAGATGTTAAGCAGCAAGGAAGTATATAGTGTTACGTTCCGAACAGGAATTTCTTTAAAATTTCTTTTATTTATTACATCGACCGGATGTGTTTCGATCATGCATATAGCACTCTGGGAACTCCCTAATCGAGCGCAGTAACGGTTTTTGATGTGTTTAAGACAGTCTATCTCTCGGCGACATAACTTGGATTGTTAATATATCAACTTCCTTCCTTGAAATCAACGTGGTCCCACGGTCCGAAATCTTTAGTAACGTATGATCATCTTTCATTTTAAGAACCCCGGATGTAAACCTAAAACATTACTCGTGTGGTCCGATAATGCTGAGCATTCTGAAACGTTCCTTATCGGTTACACGAGGATGATGAAATTCTCTCCTGTCACATTTGACAATTATTATGTTTTGCGTTATTGTAATATTTTTCCACGCCAGTCAGTCTAAAACGCTCGTTCAAAATTCAAACCCTTTATTCAAAATTGTATGCAATTCGTTATTCATTTAAATTTAGTAATTTATGTAAAGCACGATTTCATTACCTGCGATTAAAATAGTTCTGTTAAAAACTTTATTGTTAAAATATTGTAATGAATATTAGAACTTCGATTGTGGTGGAGGAATGAGGGGATACACTCAAGTTAAGAGAAAAGAATAAGACACATACATTTAGACAGGGAAGGAAACACGCATATCCCTACTGCACTGCGAATCCCTGCTCCTCACGCACTAGCCTCGCAGCCTAATTGGTTAGGCGCACAATAATGCAATGTAAACAATTTCGGACTAGGCCCGCTCTGGTCTTCTCCGAGACGTCCAAGTTGCGTTACTCTTCGACGTACAATCGCGAGGTGCGTGTCGGGTGGGTCCGTGAAGTTCTAGAGATAGAGTATTGTTCGCACTTGTGAAAATTTAACAAGTTAGGGCAAAAGGACTCAAGTTTCACGTATTAGTTTCTAATTTTGTTTTATTTCGTTCTTATTTTATTCTTATATTTGTTTTCATTTTTATTTTATTTTATTTTATCTAGTTTTCTTCTATATAAATTTATTAACGTAGTTTCAGTTTAACCGATTCCAAAGTTCAAAATTTATAAAGTTTAATTGGTGTAGTAAGTTAATTGTGTGTGTTTTATTCCTCAGGAACCAGCCATATATATATATATATATATATATATATATATATATATATATATATATTTACTTGAAAAATTTGAAAGTTGCTAAGACCTCTCGAGTCTTTTTAATTGGTGAGTTTTTCCCTTTATTTTTCCAGTACAATCCGTATTTTTAATCAGGCAAGTAATTTCCAGTAGTCAATCATTGACTGTGGGATTTCCCTAGCTGGAACTTCTAGATTTGATAATAAAGATTATATAGTTTCTTTTCAATCCAATGATTGTGTGTCTCGAAAATTTGTCAATCAATTAAATTTATATTTTATGTATTATCTTTCTTTTATTCAACCGTTTATAATAAATTCCATTTTTTGTTCGTTTCAATATTTTCTTTATTCTCTAATTCGCCCTTTTTCCGCTTTGCCTTCCAATTATAATTTAATATTTGTGATCCTGATAAAAGGGCCCGTATAGGACTAGAGTGATTCCGATCCCACAAAATTTATTAAACCCAGATGCAATAGACTGTGTACGGGTGTATAATTTGTGGCATTGCTGCGCCCCGCGCGTGTTCTGACTGTTTGAGTCAGCGCGCGCGAGCCGCACGTAACAATAGCAAGGAAATCATTCGCAGATAAAGATGATGCATAAAGCCACCAACAGTTAAAGCTATCGTGTCATGAGTAGCGTGCTCAAGTGCATTTGCTATCTATGCTATTATTATGGTTCTGGTTTATCTTATCGTACAATAAATTTTAACATTACTAAATCTAAATTAATCAAATAAATTGTATAGAAACTTTAACCATTAATTTATCTGTTTCAATTAAACGTTTAAAACATATCTTTATTTTTAACCCCGGAAACGGTGTTCCAAATTTCTGATACTCAATTTAATGTGACTTTTCTGCAAACCTTGCTAAAAAGTTTACGAATTACTATTTACGTATAGGCTAAGCAGGCTATAGCCTACTTTTCTTTTCCTGTCTTTTTAGTAGCTCTACGAAAAAGACATTCGCAAAAGTGAACAATTATAATCGAAACGATTACATTGTGACTCTCGATCAAGCGTCTCGTATTACTGTCGACTAGCTATTTCGCATTTTCTCTTTATATCGCAATCAAAAGCGCGATGTATCTTCGTTGATATTTCAGTTTTTATTTCTTTAAAAATCATCAAACAAACTCAAGTACAATAAGTTCGCCATGATACGTACAGGCAAAAACTTCTTGCCGCAACCCAAATCAAAATTTAAAAATGTTCACTAAACAAAGGAACAGGAACGAAAAAATCCTCGTAGTTCTTGATTTCTAATCATTATCAAAGATTAAAGATTCCAGTATGAAAGTGTACAACAGACGAAAACCGTGTTATCTCGCATTACTTTCCTCCTGTATATAAAAATATATAAAGTTTTGCAAGTAATGCATAAATTATTGTACATCGAAGGTATAGTAACCCTCCTTCCTTTAATTTTATTCTCTTCACGGAGTTTTAGTTGACATCAAGATGAATTTAACGACCTACACCACAGTGACCTTGAGATTACTGATGGCATCGACGAAGCATAGGATAAACTTTTCATTCTCATATAGAATTATGAGAGAACTACCTGACCCGGTTACCATCTTACAATTAGTATTGCATACGACACTACTAATTTAGAGTAGAGTAAGATAACAACAATTTTAAAACGGTGGGAATTGAAACTGACCGTAAATATTGTATAATCAATTGTTTTCGCTATAATTGATCTTTAAAATCCACATCTATAATAATTCATATACATAAGCACTAATAGACAAAATTATAAGATGCCTTGAAAATTTCTGGGACGAAGATTCAAATTTATATTTCTATAACGGATCGTGACATGTGAAATAAAACCATTTATTGCTAACCAATACTTTCGTAAATTAAATTAAATGCCAAGTTGCACAAAGATTCACTATGTATGTACATAGCGTGTCGTACTGACGCATTGTAAGAATCGTCCACTATTATTGCAAACTTATTGTTACACGAGTTTCTTCAATTTTGGCGAGAAAAAAGCGAAGTTGCACAAAGACGCACGATCTATTAATGAGACGTAGCTGACGAATAGTGGATAACGCACCGTGTGCGCGTCGTCCATTATTCGGTTATTGCGAATTTAGATGTGCTACTATAATTTGGCAACAGAAATGACAGTTTGAAAATTTCTTGAACGATGGCTTAAATTTATATTGATATCTAAGAGCATCACATGTAAATCAAAACTATTTATTGTTGAACAATAACTATTAAAAATTAAACAAATATTTGACAACAAATACCCAATTTAAATTAAAATAACACAATTTTACTTGGACAAAATTGTAAGATATTAAATTTGCTAATTAAACAAATATACATAAGTAATCGAAAATGTTGCTTTCTTCCAAATGTTCGTAATAAGTAGACCCCCTTTATTTTCTACTGCTTCAATCACTCAATTTGGTAAATTTGTGTACAATTGTTTATTTAAATTTTGTCCAAGTCTGACCAGGCACGCAAGTTATGATGTTTCTTATAAATGTGTTGTCTGTCAATGGTAGGATCTATCGTCTAATCCAATTCAATAAATTTCATTCTCTCTCTCACATTTATGTTCCCGTTGCACATACGCGACCTGCATTATAGCAAGTTATCGCTCTGTAGCATCACTGCGAATACTAATCCGCAAATTACCCATATCAAAGCGATGATACGACTAGTGGAAGCGATAATTGCGTTGCATCATTTTTTTAAGCCTTCTGAACGGCAAACTTATCACAAATGCAATTATTATCTGTTAGCAATTGTGTTTATCAAAACTACTAAAGCTTCTAAATCTCATTTAATCAGTTTTCTATAGAAACTTTAATCATTAATTTATATAGGTAAAGGTTTACTTCAATGACTTTACCTTGAATTAACTTATCTTTTTCAGGTTTTTCCAAAAAGGGTTGCATTTTATCATTAAAACGAAATATACATCTGAGGAGCTCGAAACAGTAATATGCTTTTGCTAGTTTATTGACAAAAAATAAGTAATTTAAGGAAACTACAGTACGCGTGAGCTGACCCCGATGATTTTGGCATATGTTATACAGGACGAGATTTTGGACAACTTTTATCTGATCGATAATTGTCGCTTGATCTTAGTTTTCGAAATATTTGCAAAAATAGTTGGTACTACTACATTAATGCTCCAGGCAGAGTTCAGTGTTGCAGTACCAACAATTTTTGCAAATATTTTGAAAAATATGGCCCAGGTTGACTTGTACGCAAAAGTTGTTCCATATCTCGTCTTCTATAATATACCTCAATA
Source organism: Eucera pruinosa (assembly GCA_028830335.1). Lineage (NCBI taxonomy): Eukaryota > Metazoa > Arthropoda > Insecta > Hymenoptera > Apidae > Eucera > Eucera pruinosa. Next base: position 6,600 of record JAMYCR010000370.1, read on the forward strand.
TCATCGGGATTGGTTCACGTATTTCATAGTTTTTCTAAATATTCTATTTTTCTTCAAAGAACAACAAAATCACGTTGCTGTTTCAAGCATCCCCGATCTATAACATTTTTTAATGTTAAAATATCGCCCTTATTGAAAAATCGAAAAAATCAGTTGAGTTAGAGCAAAGTCATTAAATTAAACATTTACCAAAACTATTATACTATGTACTTAATATTACCAAAACTGTTGTAATCTGTTATAATCTGTTACAATCGCTATAAACAATATTACACAGTATAAGTACTACAGATAACACTAATAAAGGGCATAGCCGGATACGTGCCCTTGAACCAAATTAGACTTGTTATGCACCATTCGATAGGTTATCGAAAGAAAATCCTTCACACAAAGTTTCAACCCTCTATCTCCATCTGGGGGGTAGTAATGGCGAAAAAACGAAATATCAGTTTTTGGCATATTTCTCCCACTTAATGGCGAGTAAAAATTCTAAAAAAATCTGACATATTACGTATATTGTGCCACATATTGGAGAATTTTTTCGTATGTTTTTATGTAAAGCTTAGGTACGAAAAATGAAAATGCCCCCAAAAAATCAGAAAAATGCAGATTTCATAGTGAAGTTGCAAGAGCACCACTTTTATATTTTGACCGTAAAAACATTATAACATAATTATTATCCTCAATAAGTCTCATATTTTTTTGAAATCAACAACATACTTGGAAAAATGAAAAACCAATTGTGTCGACGTATTTCGTACGAAAAAGTAGCTTTTACTTTGAAAATTTGTATCCTCTTTATTCAGTATGTCTATTAAATGCTTCTAAACATTTCTGCCTTCGTCCAAATTATGTACAATGGAAAGAAATTGAATTAATTCGATTAATTGATTTTTTACCGTTTGTATGATCATGTGGAACAGATAAAGAATTTTCAACAAGGTTCCTGGCGGAGTGTTCTAGGGTGCAGTTTTAGTTGTGGAACCACTGTGTACTTTTTTGGTGTGGGGATCGAATCTCGCCTAGGATCATTTTTTTTATTACATTAACGATTTCTTTTTATTGTAACTGTATAATATATATAAATAGTACGTATCGTAAATCATTTTACAAACATCTCAACAATATTTTAACTCCAAATATACGTATAAATAATTTAATAATAATTGCAAGCCACTTTTAATTCCACTGTTTATCTAACCTCGTATTCTCTGAGTTAAACTTTGGTAAGTTTTAAAAATCTCTGTAACAACGATAAGTGAAGGGGAAGAAATTCTTCCTCATTCAATATTTTATTTATTGCATCTCCTCTCACCTTTTCAATGCTCAAGACCTACTAAGAATAGACGTTATGAAGGTGATGTTTATGACGCGGATAATTTGAACCATATAAGAAATAATGGACGAAGACAACAATGTCCTTTGTTTGAAGGATGCAAATAATATTGTTCGATACGAAGTTAGGTCGCGCCACATTAATAGCAAATCTTACCGGTGCTATATTCATTATAAATCAAATTCAATTTGAATTTTGGGCAATAGAACGCTACTGTTGTGAATGGGCAAATGGTAATCGTACTATAGGATGCTGCTTACACGTAGCAGCAATAATTTATCACTTATCGCACTCACGGTACCTATCCACAATTGTCAGACCTGCTGAAATATTATGTAAAATATTTAACAATGGAAATATAATACCAGTGATTAATGACGATAGTGACGAAGACTGAAAATACTAGATGCGGTTCTTGTTCCAAACTACGAAAAAATAAAGATAATTATCTTTAATACAAAACCGATTATATACAAGCAGAAAAGGACAAACAATTTATTAATCAACAGAACATGTGGAAACAGAAATGGCGAAAAGAAGAAGTGCTTAGGATGTATCGTCTTTGCTGCAAATCACAGTTATTAAAGATAAGTATCTTTAATACAAAATTGATAAATGTATATACAGGGTGTCTCAGCCAATTTTGATATCTTGATAACTTCGGTATTGTGGCATGTAGCGAAAAATGTGTCATAGGAAACTTAAATGGTATCGAGTGGGGCATATTCTGGTGTTATTAGTTTTTCCGTAGGTGGACGCGTCAAGGATATATGAAGGTCAACTTTGTTTTTTTAAATAGAATGAGGTACCTTTTTTATGCATCAAGAGATGCAGCTAGACATTCTTTATAAAAAAAGTACTGCCCTACGTATGTCGAAAAGCTAATCGTTTCGGAAATATTTCAATTTAAATAATTCTAAAATTCGTAATTACATTAGCGTTTATTTACAGGTATGGTTCAATATAACGACGATTTGCATCACAGCATTTTTTAAATCGATGAAGTAAGGACTGGCCTACGTTATTTAATGTATCGGCTGATATTTTCCCACATTCATCGATAATATTGTTACGTATGGATCCTCCGTTGCATCGAAACGGGCAGCGTACAGCTCCGCGTAGGGCTCCGCCGTGCGATAAGCAGTAATCACTTCTAAGAACGTGGCTAATCAGAGATACCCCCACAGTCCGTTTCCCGAAATTCAACAGATTTTTGGATATATAAAGAGCCAGAAACTAAGGCTCGGGGGTTCAGTAGGAACTTAGCACGACGACACGACGAAACTCTGGTCAAGAACGGGCTGAAATCCCCTTCGAGCACATTCGAACGATTACGTGAGTTTCAGAGTCGAAACGACTAAGTTACCGCCCCGCGATCGCGCTGCGTAAACGCCGACAAGATTACTCTCGCCGTCATAGGCTCGAAAGGAACTGCATAACTTTGTATTTATATATATATATATATTCTTATAATACATACTCATTGTTAAAGTCTATCAGTTCACTCTCTCACGAAACCCATCTCAGTAGTAACAGTAACGCAACCTTCGGTATCCCCCACCAGATATACCTTTACCGCTCGAGGTATATCGACGACGACAATTTCCAAAACCCTTTACCTAGTGGCACCCGGTGGTGAAACAGACACCGGTTCATCCACGTTTCACCTATCCTTCGGCTCCCGGTGGTGAAATAGACACCGGTTCATCCGAATTCCTATCTCATCCTGATGTAAGCCTTTACCCTGATACCACGCTTGTGCGTTACCCACGTCACGGCAACGACAGCCGTAACAATATGCTGCTTCATATCACTCACTGTAGTTGAAACTTTCGCGTAAACATTATCCTTTAAATAGCCCCATAAGAAAAAGTCGAGCGGCGTTAAATCAGGTGACTGTGCTGGAAATTGAATGGGACCACCTCTCCCAATCCAACGATTTGGAAATTGTTGATTTAAAGCATTTCTTGCTTTCAAAGAATAATGTGCAGGGGATCCATCTTGCTGCATCCACATTCCTAAACGAACATGCAGCGGAACCTGTTCCAATAATGTGGGTAAAATTTCCATTATAGAATGTCTGTAGTTCGGTCCAGTCAGTGGCCCATCGATAAAATATGGGCCAATAATATGAGTATCGATCATGCCAATCCATACGTTCATACTCCATCGATGTGATGGTCTATTTGTCTGAAACAATGTGGGTTTTGTGTGGACCAAGAATGTGTGTTTCTTAAATTAATGGTTCCGTCCTTTGTGAACGTCGCTTCGTCCATAAACATCACTTTTTTAAAAAAATTAGTATTTCGGCGAAGAACCCATTCACAAAATTCTAAACGACGATGACAGTCACTCTCAGTGAGGTCTTGAACTTTTGATAAGTGATATGGGTGATATCTGTGCCTATGCAGTGTACGTATGATACTAGACCGACTAATACTAGATTCTCTTTCAAGCTGACGACAGCTTACAGACGGATTTACTATCACTGCAGCCAAAATAGCAATTTTATTTGCACTATGCGTCACTGTTCTCTGTCGATTAGGTGTCTTACGTGACAAATTTCCAGTTTCATGAAATTTTTTGAAGACATAACTGAATGTATTACGCGATGGTTGATGTCTACTAGGAAATTTCTCTTCATACAACTGTTTTGCGCGCACTGCACTCTTTCCTGCTTCCATATATGCAGCAACCATATCTACTTTTTCGGCTCTTGAATATTTCATTTTAACACAAACAGATAGAACGATCAAATGTTTACAGATAGTGAACCCAAATTGAAGAAGGATTGTCATAACTGAATAGTTCTCAAATGTTTACATTTCAATCCAAACAATCTCAGTTAGTCGTCTCTGTTAGCCTTACATTGGTATAAACAGAGCTCACGTTTTAGTTAGTGCGGCATAAATGATGCCTTTGTATTTAAATTGAAATATCTCCTAAACGATTAGATTTTCGACATACGTAGGTTTGTATTTTTTTATAAAGAATGTCTAGCTGCAACTTTTGATGCATAAAAAAGTACCTCACTCTATTTAAAAAACAAAGTTGACCTTCATATATCCTTGACGCGTCCACCTACGGAAAAACTAATAGCACCAGAATATGCCCCAATATACATGCCACAATACCGAAGTTATCAAGATGTCAAAATCGGCTGAGACACCCTGTGTATATATATAGCAATTGAAAGTGCCTCACAATTGTTACTTAATTATTTATATGTATATTTGGAGTTAAAATATTGTTGAGATGTTTGTAAAATGATTTACGATACGTACTATTTATATATATTATACAGTTACAATAAAAAGAAATCGTTAATGTAATAAAAAAAATGATCCTAGGCGAGATTCGATCCCCACACCAAAAAAGTACACAGTGGTTCCACAACTAAAACTGCACCCTAGAACACTCCGCCAGGAACCTTGTTGAAAATTCTTTATCTGTTCCACATGATCATACAAACGGTAAAAAATCAATTAATCGAATTAATTCAATTTCTTTCCATTGTACATAATTTGGACGAAGGCAGAAATGTTTAGAAGCATTTAATAGACATACTGAATAAAGAGGATACAAATTTTCAAAGTAAAAGCTACTTTTTCGTACGAAATACGTCGACACAATTGGTTTTTCATTTTTCCAAGTATGTTGTTGATTTCAAAAAAATATGAGACTTATTGAGGATAATAATTATGTTATAATGTTTTTACGGTCAAAATATAAAAGTGGTGCTCTTGCAACTTCACTATGAAATCTGCATTTTTCTGATTTTTTGGGGGCATTTTCATTTTTCGTACCTAAGCTTTACATAAAAACATACGAAAAAATTCTCCAATATGTGGCACAATATACGTAATATGTCAGATTTTTTTAGAATTTTTACTCGCCATTAAGTGGGAGAAATATGCCAAAAACTGATATTTCGTTTTTTCGCCATTACTACCCCCCAGATGGAGATAGAGGGTTGAAACTTTGTGTGAAGGATTTTCTTTCGATAACCTATCGAATGGTGCATAACAAGTCTAATTTGGTTCAAGGGCACGTATCCGGCTATGCCCTTTATTAGTGTTATCTGTAGTACTTATACTGTGTAATATTATTTATAGCGATTGTAACAGATTATAACAGATTACAACAGTTTTGGTAATATTAAGTACATAGTATAATAGTTTTGGTAAATGTTTAATTTAATGACTTTGCTCTAACTCAACTGATTTTTTCGATTTTTCAATAAGGGCGATATTTTAACATTAAAAAATGTTATAGATCGGGGATGCTTGAAACAGCAACGTGATTTTGTTGTTCTTTGAAGAAAAATAGAATATTTAGAAAAACTATGAAATACGTGAACCAATCCCGATGATATTGAGGTATATTATAGAAGACGAGATATGGAACAACTTTTGCGTACAAGTCAACCTGGGCCATATTTTTCAAAATATTTGCAAAAATTGTTGGTACTGCAACACTGAACTCTGCCTGGAGCATTAATGTAGTAGTACCAACTATTTTTGCAAATATTTCGAAAACTAAGATCAAGCGACAATTATCGATCAGATAAAAGTTGTCCAAAATCTCGTCCTGTATAACATATGCCAAAATCATCGGGGTCAGCTCACGCGTACTGTAGTTTCCTTAAATTACTTATTTTTTGTCAATAAACTAGCAAAAGCATATTACTGTTTCGAGCTCCTCAGATGTATATTTCGTTTTAATGATAAAATGCAACCCTTTTTGGAAAAACCTGAAAAAGATAAGTTAATTCAAGGTAAAGTCATTGAAGTAAACCTTTACCTATATAAATTAATGATTAAAGTTTCTATAGAAAACTGATTAAATGAGATTTAGAAGCTTTAGTAGTTTTGATAAACACAATTGCTAACAGATAATAATTGCATTTGTGATAAGTTTGCCGTTCAGAAGGCTTAAAAAAATGATGCAACGCAATTATCGCTTCCACTAGTCGTATCATCGCTTTGATATGGGTAATTTGCGGATTAGTATTCGCAGTGATGCTACAGAGCGATAACTTGCTATAATGCAGGTCGCGTATGTGCAACGGAAACATAAATGTGAGAGAGAGAATGAAATTTATTGAATTGGATTAGACGATAGATCCTACCATTGACAGACAACACATTTATAAGAAACATCATAACTTGCGTGCCTGGTCAGACTTGGACAAAATTTAAATAAACAATTGTACACAAATTTACCAAATTGAGTGATTGAAGCAGTAGAAAATAAAGGGGGTCTACTTATTACGAACATTTGGAAGAAAGCAACATTTTCGATTACTTATGTATATTTGTTTAATTAGCAAATTTAATATCTTACAATTTTGTCCAAGTAAAATTGTGTTATTTTAATTTAAATTGGGTATTTGTTGTCAAATATTTGTTTAATTTTTAATAGTTATTGTTCAACAATAAATAGTTTTGATTTACATGTGATGCTCTTAGATATCAATATAAATTTAAGCCATCGTTCAAGAAATTTTCAAACTGTCATTTCTGTTGCCAAATTATAGTAGCACATCTAAATTCGCAATAACCGAATAATGGACGACGCGCACACGGTGCGTTATCCACTATTCGTCAGCTACGTCTCATTAATAGATCGTGCGTCTTTGTGCAACTTCGCTTTTTTCTCGCCAAAATTGAAGAAACTCGTGTAACAATAAGTTTGCAATAATAGTGGACGATTCTTACAATGCGTCAGTACGACACGCTATGTACATACATAGTGAATCTTTGTGCAACTTGGCATTTAATTTAATTTACGAAAGTATTGGTTAGCAATAAATGGTTTTATTTCACATGTCACGATCCGTTATAGAAATATAAATTTGAATCTTCGTCCCAGAAATTTTCAAGGCATCTTATAATTTTGTCTATTAGTGCTTATGTATATGAATTATTATAGATGTGGATTTTAAAGATCAATTATAGCGAAAACAATTGATTATACAATATTTACGGTCAGTTTCAATTCCCACCGTTTTAAAATTGTTGTTATCTTACTCTACTCTAAATTAGTAGTGTCGTATGCAATACTAATTGTAAGATGGTAACCGGGTCAGGTAGTTCTCTCATAATTCTATATGAGAATGAAAAGTTTATCCTATGCTTCGTCGATGCCATCAGTAATCTCAAGGTCACTGTGGTGTAGGTCGTTAAATTCATCTTGATGTCAACTAAAACTCCGTGAAGAGAATAAAATTAAAGGAAGGAGGGTTACTATACCTTCGATGTACAATAATTTATGCATTACTTGCAAAACTTTATATATTTTTATATACAGGAGGAAAGTAATGCGAGATAACACGGTTTTCGTCTGTTGTACACTTTCATACTGGAATCTTTAATCTTTGATAATGATTAGAAATCAAGAACTACGAGGATTTTTTCGTTCCTGTTCCTTTGTTTAGTGAACATTTTTAAATTTTGATTTGGGTTGCGGCAAGAAGTTTTTGCCTGTACGTATCATGGCGAACTTATTGTACTTGAGTTTGTTTGATGATTTTTAAAGAAATAAAAACTGAAATATCAACGAAGATACATCGCGCTTTTGATTGCGATATAAAGAGAAAATGCGAAATAGCTAGTCGACAGTAATACGAGACGCTTGATCGAGAGTCACAATGTAATCGTTTCGATTATAATTGTTCACTTTTGCGAATGTCTTTTTCGTAGAGCTACTAAAAAGACAGGAAAAGAAAAGTAGGCTATAGCCTGCTTAGCCTATACGTAAATAGTAATTCGTAAACTTTTTAGCAAGGTTTGCAGAAAAGTCACATTAAATTGAGTATCAGAAATTTGGAACACCGTTTCCGGGGTTAAAAATAAAGATATGTTTTAAACGTTTAATTGAAACAGATAAATTAATGGTTAAAGTTTCTATACAATTTATTTGATTAATTTAGATTTAGTAATGTTAAAATTTATTGTACGATAAGATAAACCAGAACCATAATAATAGCATAGATAGCAAATGCACTTGAGCACGCTACTCATGACACGATAGCTTTAACTGTTGGTGGCTTTATGCATCATCTTTATCTGCGAATGATTTCCTTGCTATTGTTACGTGCGGCTCGCGCGCGCTGACTCAAACAGTCAGAACACGCGCGGGGCGCAGCAATGCCACAAATTATACACCCGTACACAGTCTATTGCATCTGGGTTTAATAAATTTTGTGGGATCGGAATCACTCTAGTCCTATACGGGCCCTTTTATCAGGATCACAAATATTAAATTATAATTGGAAGGCAAAGCGGAAAAAGGGCGAATTAGAGAATAAAGAAAATATTGAAACGAACAAAAAATGGAATTTATTATAAACGGTTGAATAAAAGAAAGATAATACATAAAATATAAATTTAATTGATTGACAAATTTTCGAGACACACAATCATTGGATTGAAAAGAAACTATATAATCTTTATTATCAAATCTAGAAGTTCCAGCTAGGGAAATCCCACAGTCAATGATTGACTACTGGAAATTACTTGCCTGATTAAAAATACGGATTGTACTGGAAAAATAAAGGGAAAAACTCACCAATTAAAAAGACTCGAGAGGTCTTAGCAACTTTCAAATTTTTCAAGTAAATATATATATATATATATATATATATATATATATATATATATATATGGCTGGTTCCTGAGGAATAAAACACACACAATTAACTTACTACACCAATTAAACTTTATAAATTTTGAACTTTGGAATCGGTTAAACTGAAACTACGTTAATAAATTTATATAGAAGAAAACTAGATAAAATAAAATAAAATAAAAATGAAAACAAATATAAGAATAAAATAAGAACGAAATAAAACAAAATTAGAAACTAATACGTGAAACTTGAGTCCTTTTGCCCTAACTTGTTAAATTTTCACAAGTGCGAACAATACTCTATCTCTAGAACTTCACGGACCCACCCGACACGCACCTCGCGATTGTACGTCGAAGAGTAACGCAACTTGGACGTCTCGGAGAAGACCAGAGCGGGCCTAGTCCGAAATTGTTTACATTGCATTATTGTGCGCCTAACCAATTAGGCTGCGAGGCTAGTGCGTGAGGAGCAGGGATTCGCAGTGCAGTAGGGATATGCGTGTTTCCTTCCCTGTCTAAATGTATGTGTCTTATTCTTTTCTCTTAACTTGAGTGTATCCCCTCATTCCTCCACCACAATCGAAGTTCTAATATTCATTACAATATTTTAACAATAAAGTTTTTAACAGAACTATTTTAATCGCAGGTAATGAAATCGTGCTTTACATAAATTACTAAATTTAAATGAATAACGAATTGCATACAATTTTGAATAAAGGGTTTGAATTTTGAACGAGCGTTTTAGACTGACTGGCGTGGAAAAATATTACAATAACGCAAAACATAATAATTGTCAAATGTGACAGGAGAGAATTTCATCATCCTCGTGTAACCGATAAGGAACGTTTCAGAATGCTCAGCATTATCGGACCACACGAGTAATGTTTTAGGTTTACATCCGGGGTTCTTAAAATGAAAGATGATCATACGTTACTAAAGATTTCGGACCGTGGGACCACGTTGATTTCAAGGAAGGAAGTTGATATATTAACAATCCAAGTTATGTCGCCGAGAGATAGACTGTCTTAAACACATCAAAAACCGTTACTGCGCTCGATTAGGGAGTTCCCAGAGTGCTATATGCATGATCGAAACACATCCGGTCGATGTAATAAATAAAAGAAATTTTAAAGAAATTCCTGTTCGGAACGTAACACTATATACTTCCTTGCTGCTTAACATCTCCCGACAATTATCATGAAGACAATCTTCAAAGCACACGCTTCTTTTACTCTCTGGTAGTTGAATTAAAGAAAGTTAATTTGTTTATTTGACATGGAGTTTCTTTGATAATCGGTCGCTTCAAATATTTTAGTTCAAGGAGAAGTTCACTCTACGAATTTGTAAGTCTTTTAAAAGGTTATTTTACACAGTGGAATTCGCTTATTTTGGTCACTTTGGGTTTTGTTATGTTTGATATGAATAATAATATGACTGATGACATCACATGCAAGATAACAAATTTGAATTATTGAATTCAATGTAGTATAAACAATTAAGATATATCTATGTATATGTATAGTTTAATTTTTTTTACTTCAACGATCTTTTATAGGATGATTACATATTGCACTGCTTAATACAAAATTTGTTCTGCAAAATCTACTAGGTGTTACGTTTTGCCACATATTGCTTTTATATTTTTAAGGAAACCACTTAATGCGTCGTTCGATATTCGCCGGCTGCACATCACAATAGATTGCGAATCTTCGTGCAACCTTGCATTTTGCTACCAAAACTATTTGGCTATTACGAATTTCGATGTGTTTCTTTAATTTTGGCGATAGAAATGCAAGATTGATGAGCCGCCTCCAATACTAATGTTTTTATATCCTTCACTTTCGAAGATCACTTTACATTACTATAATAATAACTTGTTTATCGCAAGTTGCAAATCGATCACTTTTGTACTCAATGTCTGCAATTTTGTTCAAATTGAAATATGTTATAGTCTATGCGAAAAAAGGAGAGTTTAAGTCATCATTTCACTTGCTTCGAAATTGTTTAAAAAATACAAATCCTCGAAGTTGGCAATTTTTGCCGATTTTTACGAAAATTAACTTCACAAAAGAATTTTTATCTCTGACGCTATTCATTTTTTCTTTCATTTTAATCGCAAAAGATTGCCCTTTGCAATAAATTTTTTATCTTATTTGCAAGTTCATTGTTTATACTAAAAGATTCCAAAAATATTTTTGTTTTGCAAATTTGAATCCTACAGCAGAAATTTAAAAATTGAAAAAAGTTTGCCTGTATTAAGTAAACTTAATTATATGATAGTACAGTGAATATCGTATGCTATAAAAACAAATTATATTAAAGATATACTACTGAAAATATTGTAGTATAGGAAATAGAAGGCCATCCTATATATAGCCATAGCTTTAGGTACGTATATTCTGAAGGGAAAGTCGACTGCACAGGAAGAGCGTGTACTTAGTGTTTCATGTAAGCTTATCTCGTGTAATTATTTGAGATATACTTATTAACTGAACCCGTTGCATCTGTACTGAATACTATCACGAGGGTACAATCGTATTGCGATTCCTGTTTGTCATCTTCCACTTAAAACATTAATTTCTCCTTTTGTGCAAATATATGCAAGATTTTCTTCCAGCATATTTGTTTAAACATATTCGAAAGTATATTCCATGAAACACGAGTGTGCTGCCTGGTGTTGCTTTTTCTCATAGGAAACGAAAGATAGTCGAAATGATATTTCTTTACAATATCGTATATTTCAAACTTTCCGTATACTCGCATACTGTCCTAAGAATAATACTAACACTGCCCATCCTTTATTTACTCCCAAAAGTACCATTTTCAATAAAAAAAAAGGAAGATGTTTGAAAGTGTAAATATTAAGTAAAACGTAATGAGACTGTCATTATATTTCAAATCACCTCAACCAGTGAAAATCAAAGTAATGTCATGATTTAACTGTTCGATAATTAACTTTTCTTGCTCATTTTTTATTGTCCCTTATATTTTGATGTGTTACTCATTAATATTGTAACTCGTTTGAACAGTATTCCTTATTTCGGAAAATTCAGTTTTGACCAGTTTTTTGGCGCTTTAACCAACTCTGCATTGTCTTTTCTTAACGTATCTTTTGCAAGAATTCGCTTGGACTTCGTTAACTGGCCAGCCCTTGTGTACCGCTCCACTTTCACACTTTATTACCTTATTCCGCTTACTCCAAACTTTTCCGCGTTCTAGCATTCCCTTCCTACGTCGCAACGCGTCGCGTTGCGTCGTCTATCACCTTCTATCCTATTTTTGTTCATTCTTAAGGACGCAAATATTCGCCCTGGCGTTTAGTCCGACGTTGTAGATGTGTCGGTCAGCGAATCAAGGCAGACATTTTTGTGTAATTTGTAAGTAAAATTTTTAAAAAAATGTACATATGAGGAGGTTGAAAGTTTACAAATAGTATCTTTAAAACGTTGAATACCACATGAATTTCCTATGCTTAACACGTTCACGCCGGCATGTACCACTGGTGGTACACACAGAACTGCCCCATCGGACGCCTTATGGCACCGGTGGCACATACACAATTCTCATTGAATGGCTTGTACCACTGGTGATACAAACAAAGTAATCACTTTTATGTTTTTGTCTTTTTTGTTAATAAAAAGAGAAAGAAGTTTGTAAATGGACTGAATCAAGACTATTCCTTAAGTTTAAATGGTTAAAACATAAAAATATATATTAATTAGTACTATTCATTCCAATTAAAAAATTGATTACTGTATTCAACAAATATATTTAAACAAATTTATTTAATTCATTACATTAAAAAGATTATTTATTTTTATGTGTTTCCTTAAAACATTGTAAACACAAACGTGGCTGATTTTTACAAAGACCACAAAATGTTGTAATTTGGCTCTTTTTGGCCACAGAGGCACCCATTTGCTGAGATAATTTCCTGTAGCATTCTCTACAGCTTTTGCCTGCCTATTTTGCTGGGTCTAAATATATTTCTATAAAATGTTTGTCGTTTCTCGTTATTTGCGCCTGTGGTATTTCTTCGCCTGCTGATAATTTGTTAATAATTACTTCTCTACATTTTAATATACTCATCTTTCGATTACCCCATTGCTTATGTATATAATATGCACTTACAACTGCTGTACCGCAAATTAGTTGTATTACAATTTTTCTATACCATTTTAACCATTTACCATAGACAACTGTAATAGCACGACATTTGGTCTGTTAAATCAACGCCTTGTTTGCATCATTATAATCAAGAACAAAATCAGCTTTGTATTGTCCAGGTTTTCCTTCTACTCAGATACAAGTATAATTTTGGCAACTTGTTATCATAAAGACTGTTCTTTTATCCGTCCATTTGACGAATTTTATGCCAGAACGATTTTCAAAAGTTGCAATTTCAACACGTTTTTGCTTTTTCTTTTTATCTATTGGTAAAAATTTCCGATTTGGCTCCACTGTGCCACAGAAGCATGTTCCTTTTTGCAATAGTGATTGCGCTAGAGGTATACTGGAATAATAACTATCTGCATACAGTACGCGATGTTCAAATAATAAGCCATTCATCAGTTTTGATATAACATCATACGCATGTCCATTTATTCAAGGGTTCGTCCTTTTTCCGGCATAAACATCTCAATCATACGTATAACCGTTTAGTAAACATAATTTGTATAATTTTATACCGTATTTATGACGGTTCCCTTTGATATTTTGGCGGAAACGTAGACGTCCACGCCATAAAATCATACTTTCGTCTATTACGACAGTTTTTTTAGCTTTTACCGTACTCTTGAATGTAGTAATTATTTCTGCCATGAATTTGCTAATTTTATTCAATGGGTCCTCGGCTCTATATGCGGTACTATCGGAGAAATGTAATTTCAAAATAGCTAAAAAACGATCGCGTTTCATGACATTCTTTATACGTTCGTTTCCGTACATATTATTTTCGAACCAATATAATCTAATATCTGGCATTTGTACTATCCCCATAATTAATAATTTAGCTATACAAACGTTCATCTCGCTTATTGTAACAGATTCCTACCATAGCTCATGTTTTCTTCTTTTTGCGCTAAATCCACATTGTATGGCATATTTACGTCTTTCTTCAAACATAAGTTGAAGTATACTATCGGTCACAAATAATGCATATATCGTAAAAGGATCATCGCAATTAATATTTCTTATTAGAAGCTCCGCGTTCCGCGTATGTTCATGTTCTATCACGTTCCTTCCTATTTCTGTTCTTTGGATCGATTGCCATTCTTCCTCTTGACGTTCTACATTCGTATCCAAATATGATTTACTAAATTCATTGCATGAATTACCGGCAAGATTACGTTCCAGCTCTAATGTATCTTAATCTGAAGAATAATTGGTAGGTCGCGACCTTTTCCTCCGATAAGATATACATATATCTACAGATTCATCTGATGAATCACCATTTCCATAAAATGCATGGTTGACATTCTAATGGGTAATAATTTGAAGGAAATTGAAATACAAATAAGTTATAATAAACATATATATATTACTCCAACACAAGAAAATTTATTAATGACAATGAGACTAATAATAACAAATAGCAATGGTTACCGGAGACCATCGTCTGACGTCATAATCAATACGTGTGCCGGTTATCGGTATCATCGTATTAATAATTTCAGAGATGAAAATACTTTTGTCATGCCAGATTTTGTAAAAATCGCCAAAGTTTGTAAACTTCGGGAGCGTGTGTTTTCTAGACAATTCCGTTACCGGAAAAATTATGACTTAATTCTCTCTTGACATCGCATACACTACAATGTATTTCAATTTGAGCAAAATCCCTGACGTCGAAGGGAAAAGATGATCGACATGGCAGGAAACGATCCAACTGCCTCCCTATATCGCGGTACTTTTATACTGCGACTTATGTATAATATAACTTAATTATCCTAAGCAGTTTCCTTATAGCATGAATTTTTGAATAGGACATCCGACCCACTAAACGAAAACAAACCACTAACACTAACATTTGGCGGTGACGATGAACGTTAATAAAGCGTTCGACTTCAAGCTTAAATTCGTTGGTTTTGTTAGAGTACAGTTTCCCTTCTTCTTATATTTCATTTTGTTCTTTTTTCAATTGTCTCATGTAAGGCATTGGATGCAAAAACAACTGATTCCGATTTAAATTTGGAACAGAGAAAGGGTACATTAGTTGTTTGCCTATCGGTTTTATATCACATGTATAAAATAAATAAAGTTTTCTAACCTAATCACGTATTCTTGTCACCTGACAATGACCTACGATTAAAATGAAGTTATTTGAAGTAATAATTCTTGAATATCCGATTGTGGCACGAATTGATCTTCGATTCATTGAGTAGTACCTTGAATGTATTCAATCATTAATTAACTGTAACCAGTCTTATGTTTTTAACTTACTTTAGTAGATTAGAATAAAGGATACTTTAGTTAATTTAATCTTAAGAGAAAAGAACGGGAACGGTTTGATTTACAGAATGAAATTTGTTAGCATGTGAAGTCAGATTAAGTTGATTAACATCAATTAGTCCGACCCGCCATACTGATTTTCAACAAATTCCGATTAACTCTTTCCTTTGTCGTATCTTAAATATAAACATGCAGATCTAATGTGAAGATTTGGAAGCTTATTTAAATTGATTTTCAAGATTTTTTGGGGCATCGTTCTGACTATATCGATTCAGGATCAATTGACGAATCGAGTTTTCTTGGCAAAAATTGAACATTCTTACAAAGAAGCAACCATTTTCAAGTGTTAACAAGATCATCATCCACTGTATGTAAGTACATCAGGTGTTTCTACTGCTTCTAAAATTATTTATTTGTAAGGTTGGAAATAAGTTTAATCAATCGTCTGTGTACCATTTTCATACATTTTTCTCATAACCAAAGTGTCGATTTAGATTTATTTAAATTAGAGATCGCAGATATTTGTTATCTGTACCGATATTTGCATCTTTAAAAGCAATAAAAGAGAAACAGTTTCATATATTTCAATGAAATGTTTCAAATATACGAGAACATAAGAGAATTGTTAGACTGCGGATTTTTATACAATTATATAAATGATTAATTGTTTATTGCAATTAATTATACTTATTAGATTGTTTGTAGCAGAGATGGTTTGGGTTTCGATACAGTTGTCAACAATAACTAATAATTTATACTTGAAACTGTTGAATGGTGTGTAACGGATCGTTAGGATTTAGTTTCAATTAGATCTAGGGGTTGTTTTCTTCTTAGTTTTCAGGGCAAATCAGAGTAGCAGTGTCTGACCAAAGGGTTGGCATGGTTTTTAATCCGTTTAGTGCCAGGTCTATCTACGTTGCATATGCGAAGAACGCCACGGGCCGGTATGATATGTGCGCTTCAATGAGTAGCTTCAGACAAATAAATAGAAAAATACGAAACTGCAATTATATCCTCATAAACAGAGACGATTATGCATCGAAGATAATAACTAAGCGTTAGCGAAACTCACTTGACATTCAGAGGAACCATAATATGAACTTAAATATACGAGGCCGATTCGTCGGCCTGTGGCATTTTCCGCTTAAGTACTGAAGGCCAATATATCGGCCCGCTGCCACTAAAAGGGTTAATCTTGATTTGATGATTCTTAGGGTTTCCCTTATTTTTCCCCTATTCCTGATTTTCTATTTTTTTATTCTTGATTTGACTGCCATGGCCCAGATTTGTAGTCCATATGTTCAAACGGATTTTATGATAGATTTATATGGATGTTTATTTTTTGTGTATAACTTGGAGTGTTTTGCTGTTCGCCAGTACACGGATCTTCTGACACCTTTCATCTGTTTCATCTTTTCTTTAACGTGCGTTTCCCAATTTAGATTATTATCCAGGTGGAGATCGAGGTATTTTACAGAGTTAGATTGTTGTAGTTCAAAGTTATTAAATTTGATTTGGATGGATGCTTTTTGTTTAGTGTAAACGTAATGCATGAATGTATTTTGTGTAGATGGTTTTAGGTATTGTGGTAGTAAGTGTAGTTTGGTACTTCTATGTACGATTTATTTGTTTCATGTGCTTCCAAAATTGCTGTAATGTCAGTTTCTAGGCAACTTAAGAATAATTTTAGCTCGAGTAGGCTGTTTTGCAACCTGGCGCTGTCCCATTCCATCAGTTTTATTTCTTTTTTAGTTTTGTTCTTATAACGTAATTGAGTTTGTAAGTAAGTTTAACATTGCTGATACTTGATGTGCTAGATTTTCCATTAGCATCTCTAACTTATTTATACGTATCTGTTGTTTATCTTCATATGCGTTATTTATCTGATTATTATTTAGCTTTATTATTTCCGTGTAGGTGTTGTGAGTCTGGTCTGTGTGCGTGTTGAGGTTTGTACTTGTAGTGTTAATTTGTAAAGAATTTTGATTTTTAATATTTCCTTTTGCAACTGAGGAAAATAGTTTCCTTCGGAATTGTTTCCTTATCATGCAGCCTTCGTAATTAGCAAAATGGTTACCACGACAGTTTCAGCAGATAAGATTTTCTATTTTCTTACCCAGTGGGCAACTGTTTGATAGGCGAAATCTGCACATTTAACACAACTTGCTTGTTTATTGCAGTAGCTGTTACCGTTAGCGTGTCCCTATCACTAACAGTACTATTTCTATTTCTGTTAGTTGTTCAGTAACGTTGCAAATTAGATGACGCAGCAGCATCTTATTCTTCGTATACAATGTACCATAGCAGTATGTACTATGCGTTAGGTGGATGCAAAAGTTTTGATTAATTCAATCACAAATGGATTGTATTTTGTTGCCAGCAATCAGTAATTTAATTAATTAAAAAATTTTGAATTTGTATAAGGATCCTCACACGTCATAGTTCGTGGAAACGAAATGTCTCACGTGTCAAGAGGAGTTCGTTTTAAAGAAAATGGTCGAAAAAGATTGATCATCGCTTGTTACTTTCTTCATATATTGTAGGATTAATAAAAAATTAAAAAATAATGACACTTGATGCACATTTACCTTTAGGAATAAACGTGTTGAAATGGATAGGTAAAAATAGCTTGGGCGAAATAATTTGAGACTACAAAGTGGGGAATTCTATTTTTCGATCAGAAATTGTAAATGTTTATACGTACGGTAACCTTGCGCGTGTTTACGATTCTTGACTCTGAACGTACAGCGACTGACGGAAATATTTGGAATATAACGTATATGTTACAGAAACAATTATTGGGTACTATTAGTAGATTCCAGAAATTTATGTAAATGTAATATTTTAGAGAATCGTACTAAACAAATGTAAAACGGACTTTGACAGAAATATGTTTCATCGTTGGAGGATCTCGAAAATATATTTTTTTACTTTGCATATTTTCCATATCGCACACACAATTTAGAATAGATTATTGCCGATTATTTTAAGTTAAATTATACACGAAATCTAATATGAAGTATTTAGTATTATATGTATAGCATAATAATTAGATAATTTAGCAATTAAAATGTTAATAGTGTTTAGTAATATATAAAGATGCACAATTCTACAATATGGTCAAAAGTTTTATATTAATGTTGCATATCGTTTTTTACAGTTGCAAAATATGATAATTCAACGATACGTAGTACGATATACGTAACACAATTAACATTCAGAACAGTTTGCATAATGTTAAATATAAGGGTATAATGTTACGTGCCCTTTTCACCGTATCTATAACGCTGTGGTCTTATTTTATGTTCAATCGGTAATGTCGCACATGACACAAAAATGGTAAGGAGGTCTCGAGAACCCAAACCGTGTGACAGAAAAATACATTCGACGATAGGTCTATTCTGTACCTCGTCTGTGAGGGAGGCCAGAAAGAACCTCGCACCTTCTCACACACCTCAACATTCCTCGTGCTGTGACAGCAGAGGTTTCCCCTTGACTGAGGTCGCTATGCCTCGACGTCTCCAAGGGAGTTCGTTCGATGCTGCCGAAAACTGAATCGAAAATCCTACTGGGAGTCCCGTCCCTTACACTGCACTCAAAAACTATGAACACGATTATAGACGAGCGACGAGGAGAGGGGTGAGAGAGAGGAGAGCTATAAAGCTAGCAGAGCGGTGCGATGCAAGTTTACAGTGACGCGGAGAAAAACGAGGAGCGAAATGCTACAGCGTGCTATTCTTCTCAGTATGTCTCAAAATGTCTTCCAAGAAGTATTAAAAGCTCGCGCTTGTAGAAAGTATTGCAATTAAATATCACATATCAGAAACAAGATCAAAAGATGGTCAATCCGTCCCATTAATAGATGTACACAAAGAAATGGAGAATTTTATCGTTTATACCCGAAATTAAGAGAATAGCCTGAGAAATTTCAACAATACTTTCGGAAGAAAATTGTAATGAATGCAACTGAATGCGATAGAATGCTACCGAATGTATCCGAAAGTTGCCGAACGCGTTGGTCTCCGCTGGTAAAAACAAACATTTTTGTTTCTAGCTGCGTCACTATCATACGCCGCTTTCGCCGCTCCACTATAAACATTTCCATTATATTACATTGGTTTGATTTTGTCGCGACGCTCACCTCGCCGCTCCACTATAATCGTACCTTGTCATTTGCCGCGTCACGTTGTTCTAAAGAACATCAGATAGGTCCTCGAATCGTTTTCCGGCAGCATCGAACGGTCTCGCTCAGAGTCGTCGAGGCATAGTGACGTCAGCGAATGGGAACATCTGCCGTCACAGCATGAGGAATATATAGGAGTGAAGGAAGGTGCGATACTCTTTCTAGCCTCCCTGATCTAAAGCCTCAAGAGTTCGAGTCACAAAAATTCGTAGCACAAGTTGTCTACCCTTATGCCCAGTCTGTGGCAATACTACTACTATTGTATGTAAGCTAAGTTAGCAGTTTAGCAGACTTATGTCAGTGAGCGCTGCCGTTCGCGTCTATATTCTATAATCTATAACATTAGGCCATAGCACAATGCTAGATTAGCAATAGCGATAAAGATAGAACCATTTTGCATCGATAAGTGAAATTGCGAATGCGTATATTTGGGTTCAACTGGTTATATCTGGTACTGCGATATTGTGACGAAACCAGTAGGTGAAACGTCACGAATAAAATAGGTCGTTCAACTCTAGGAGACACTTTCAATATTTGAACCTCTTCTATACCGAAATCAATTTTTCTTACGAAAAGAATCGTATGTCACACTTATGATAGAGGGAAGTGAACTCTGGGTGATTCAGGTTTCTTTATTTGGTTCCTTATATAGGTTTCGGTTCGTTGAGTGGTGGGGATCATTCACGGTTTGTTCGCTGCATCGGGTTTCTTTTGTACATCGATATTGGGTGGAGCCGATGTTATATCGAATATTACATT
Source organism: Eucera pruinosa (assembly GCA_028830335.1). Lineage (NCBI taxonomy): Eukaryota > Metazoa > Arthropoda > Insecta > Hymenoptera > Apidae > Eucera > Eucera pruinosa. The sequence continues at coordinate 26,956 of JAMYCR010000370.1, forward strand.
CTCTGGTAGTTTTTTTTTTGAAAACGTGTGTTTAAACGTTTTACACGAATAGGTTTTCGTTTGGATTCAACGGTTTTTTTGTCAATTTGATCTTCGGTATCGGATTTGTTAAAATTGCAGATTATTTCGTGGATAAATTCATTTAGCCTCATCATCCACGGTTTTCCATTAAATGGTCCAAGTTTGTTTCTTGAAGGTAGGGTCCAAATTATTGCCTTTTCTTCAGATTTCGGACGATAGTTTCTAAATTCTTCCAAAGTTGCGTCATTAACGAATTGAGGTTCTCCGTGTACAAGTTCCTCTATCATTCTGCTGCCTCCAGACCTGGCGACGAGTTTTCGACATCTTGTAAAAAGTGTATCAATTTCTTCTTGTGTTGTTTTAGCAGGCTAGGTATTGTTCGGGCCAGGTTGTACGAAGTTTATGATAAGATTTAGAAGCACCGCTTTTTTTGAGACTTCATCAATTCAGCATTTCTACCATCTGGGTAACACCTCGTCAGATGGTAAGTTTTTAGAATTTTTGGGCTTTTGTCACAGAATTTATATAGCTTTAGTTTCTTTCGTGTATTTTCACTTTCGTCTCTCAATAGCAATTACCTTGCTGTAAACCTCCACGGCTCGAAAGGTTAGCCCAGGACCATCGGTCACCTAACGGTTTTCGCACTCGATGCAGGGGCAAGGAAACTATTTCAAGTGGTTCACAGATGTGCCATTTACCCTGCTCTTTTCTAGCGTCTCGTCTCCCTTGGAAAGTACCGTGACCACATTTCTCAAGGGAACGCACCAAGGACGTAAGCGAAAGTGTGTCCATCTGTCCTAGGTTCGCCGATTGGACCTTTCCAAAATTTGGAAAGAACCAATCAGTGGACAGTTGCAAACTTTCCAAGAGGGAGCTCAGACACATTCGCGACTACCCCCGAGGAGTAAGACGAAAAACACGAAAGAAGAAGATTGCTGCTTCTACACTAGACAGGGACGATTGCAATTTAACTCGAACCAATTTAACTCAATCACCAAACACAATTTAGTCTTCCGTACGATTAATTGTAACTCCGACGAGAATTTATAGAGTCCACTTCTCACGATAAAAATATGCCATACGTTAATAACCGACGTGTGAAAGTCGCGTACAATGAAATCAAACGCGTTACGGATTCGTGACGCGACAGGTCGTATAGTGTATTCGTGATAGGGCATCAGCGGCTGCGTTTTCCTTACAATTGGGGTATTGAATATCATAGTCGTAGAATGTCATCTTCAAGACAAAGTCGCCAACGTAAGAGTCTTAAGAAAGGTCTTTTATTATATGACGTCTATTGTCTTTCTTTCCTTTCTAAGTCCTAGTTGTTATTTTCCTAGTTTTCCCTGCAAATCCTTTTCCATCCTATCGTCAAGTATCCCCACGTAGATCTTATATGCGCTATCTAGCAGGGTTATTCCCCTGTAATCCTTCCCTTCCTCTCCCTCTACTTTTCTCAGAAGCGGATTTATCACCCCATTCTCCATTCATTAGGCATTCCTTTATCCATCCATATTTTCTGTAGTAATTTCAGGTACGCTTCTCCAATCTCTTTTGGCATAAATCGCCAAGCCTCTTTCGTTACACCGTTCTCCCCTGATGCTTTCACTCTTTTCAGTTGTCTCAGTTCCCTTATTACTGCCTCTCTTGTTATTTGTTCTGTTCGACCTCTTCACCTACCTCCTCCTTCCTTCTTTCCAGCGTAACTTTTCTTCCCTCCTCCCTAACAGCTCCATAAAATGCGTTTTTCAAATCCTATTTCTATGTTTTTATCTATCCCTACCCTGTTTCTTTTTAGCCTATTAATATACGCCCAGACTTACCTCTCTGTTCTTATGCTTCTTATCCATCTTTCCTCCGCTTCCCTGTGTTTCATTCTTTTAATCTCACACCATTCTCTATATTCTTTCTTCCTCTTTACGAAATTCTTCCCTTCTACTTTGTTTTTCCTGAATTGGCGTAGACATCTTCTCGCCCCTCTTCTCCTTTTTTTTT
>JAMYCR010000371.1:0-28964 GCA_028830335.1 Eucera pruinosa
CTTAGTTAATGCTCTAACGAAATGGGAATTTCTTAAAAAAAAGAGTGGCATGATCATAATTGAAGCCACAGATAGAATGCAGATAAAGGATTTCTGAGAATCATAAAGATATTCGAGTTAATGTCAGCAACTTACGTCATTACAGCCTACTATGTCAGTGACCGCTTATCAGTGAATCTCATGTATATATACAATCAAACGTTTACCAATGATTCCACATTCACTTATCGAAGGAATTTCCAATAACTGAGATATCCAAAGAACAGTTAAGTTCCATGTCCTAATTAAGAAATACAAGCATCCAATCTTATTCAAGTTGGGCTACGAATCGATTTTACATGGTTATTAAAATAGTATCTTTTAAAAGTGCTAATACTTATACACAATGCACGGACCACCTGGACAGCAATTTTTGCTTACTACACAAGCCCGATGAATGCAATTTTATGTAAGGCCGATCTACCACCATCTCAAATCAGAAGAAACCAATTTATTCTATCGCATGCGGCATCCAGGCTCTCAATATTATCGAATCCCATTTACGATCTAGTAACTGCAAGCATACATTTTAATATATTTTTAAATAAATCTAAACTACCGAAACCTATAAATTTTTAACTATAAGAACTTGTAGAATTTACAAATTGACATGCCTTTCATCATATCGAGAAGACAATATCAATAGGAAATTTCAGATTAATTAATGAATTATTGAAAGCAGGAGAAAACCCGTGTTGAGTGTTTTAAAACCCCATACAGAGAACTATTAAACAAACATCTGAACCGTGAACTGTATATTAACGGTTCTAAGTCGAAGAGGAGATCAGTTTGTGTAGTATGTACCACCGAAAATAAATCGCTATTCAAACTATCAGAAGAATTAGAACATTTATGTCGTACATACCTCAACCATTTGTACCACAATAACGAGCCACTGGTGCTACAGATTATACTGATACAAATTCAATGGAAATACGTTGTATTGAGGATGAAATTTGATTTGGTCCCTATTTTTGGCTTTGCGTTATAAGATTGAAGGTTATTAAGCAAATATCACCAACAATATTCGAATAATTTATACGCGACATGGTATGAAATTGTTGATCACCTAATAGTATATTGGGGAAATGATACACAATGAATGTATTAACTTCACTGACTGCAAAGGCCTTCTAACTTCCCCCAGAAATCTGGAGACTAATAATGCAATAGTTCAGGATGTCATAGAAATGTGCAGAAAAAACAACATACTGTACTTCTGGATTGTCTCTCATATATAACATAAACGGAAATAAGGAAGTCAATGCCGCAGCTTAAGAAGGTCTAGCACATCTCTACAAAAGACAATACCCCACAAGAATCTGTAAAAATAAAGGCCACGATAAAGTCGTAGAATAAAGAACGGAAAAGCTCCAGAAACCAAGCGATATTAGCAAGTTTGAGAGTTGGCTACACGAGCTGGACACACTCCTTTCTCATCACTAAAACTACATATTGTAAGGTGTTACATCGAGAAGTGTAGTGTCAGCTTTTTTGCCACGAAGACTCTATAAAGACGTCTGGGACCGATGCCCCATCAAGGTACGCTTGATAAATGCGTACAGGACCCAGTCCTATACTGCTTGTGCGATAAAAAGACTGACAAGAGCACAATAGAGAACAACACTGTGTTACGAATCGAACGAGGCTACTTCTCAAATACATGCCTGGTACGGCGTAGAACCCTAAAGCAGATACGAAGAGTAAAATTATGCGAGCGTACAACCCCCTCATAAAAGCTACAATTCAAACTTGGAAAGTCACAAACTGCGTCCCTCTAAATTAGTTTATTTTTGCAACCATCATTGACTCCAAATTCTGCAGTTTAAACATTCGCGTCCAAATCCGTTAAATTATTTATAATAGCACGTGCGGCAATTGTAGGGTCAACAGTTATTGCCCTAACGGAATCAGGCCCTTGCGCCTACCTGAGGACGGTACTCCACGCGGACTTGACAAGTAAACGACAATTTCAATTATGTACCAATCACTACGCGCGTTAGAAAAATCCCCCCCACAAGAACCACCGAGTCAAAAAATGTTCTCGTCACGACCACCCACCAGAATCGGCAGAAGTCAAAAATCAATCGTTCGGTAAAGACGTACACTCCACGCCATACACTCTGTCACTATTCGTAACTTAATAATAAATTAAGTGTTAGTTTATCGAGGCGCAATCATTTCAGCATCCACCCTTATCCTTCTCTATTCACTGGCCGTTAAGTCAGCGAGTGAAGCGGAGCATTCAGTGAAAGTTCCTTTCAAAAATTAAATAGACATTTTGCTCACGCCGTGACAATTTGGTCCTTCGAGCCGGATGCTGAATTGCAAAATCGAAGTGATACGAACAATAGTGAACAGTGTAATCAAATAAACATCTGTTAACAAAACACTAAAGGTGTTGTGAGTGTGCAGCATGGCATACATTGATCAGTGTTGAAACAAGAATCAGTCTTTACCACCATCAACAACGACGTACATTTACGTCAACCATCAAGCAGCCGTAGTGGACAGCCAGTTGGAAAGCAGCCACTTACGGAAAGAAGGCATCAACGACGCATATTCACGTCAAACACACAGCAGCCGCAGTGGACATCCCATTGGAGAGCAGCCACATACGGAATCATCATCAACTTCTCGGTGAACATCAACCATCGAACGAATCATCATCGCTGATCATCAAAAAGGAGAGCAAACCTCAGCCAACATCATCGCAATCAACTACAGTACCAACAACAAGATCAACGGCAAGTACGCTTAAACAATCTCCACTTTCCCTACGTATCTCAATCTCCAAAATTTCCTAAAGCGTGAAATCAAGTTTGCTTCTGTTTTTCAATTCATCAAATCGATCGCATTAAGATGGCGACTGTAAAGAAAATTAAATTATTAATCAAGGCACGTGGGGTAAACAGAGCGAATATATCGCGGCTAACAACTCATTTAAATAACCATCCGGACATGGATATCGATGCATTAGAAACGCGTAAAGAGAGATTAAATGAATATTATCAAGCATTCAAGGAAATTCAAGCCGAAATTGAGGATATTGCTGAAGAAGCACAGTTTGAGGAAGATTCAAATGTTGAAAGAGAGCAATTTGATGAACTGTTTTACGAATGTTCCGATTTAATTAGCCGAAGACTTCGGGCCCTTAAATTGAAAGAAACACCGACAAAGACTGCTACTAGTCTACATGAATCATCCCCAGGTACTTCAAACCTCGTCATTCAACAAAGTAACACTTTATTACCTAAACTAGAAATCCGTTCATTCGATGGTAACCCTATCGAATGGCATAGTTTTTATGATACTTTTCAATCTCTTGTCCATAATGATTCAAAAATACCAGCCGTTCAAAAGTTTCACCTATTAAAAAATTCGTTACGCGGTAGCGTTGCCACAATAATCGAACCCTTACACGCGTCCGAGGAAAATTATCTGGTAGCATGGGACCTTCTTAAGCAGCGATGTAACAGACCGCGACAAATAATACATGCACATTTAAAGTCATTTTTAGAATTACCTGAAATTAACAAGGATTCACCTCTTAGCTTAAGAACATTGAAGGAGAACGCATTAATGCACTAAAGGCGTTAAAGTTGCCGGTTGATAGTTGGGATGCATTGTTAGTATATATTCTCACGCAAAAATTAGGCAAATTAACACGTAGACCTTGGGAACGCACTTTAGAGAATACTCAAATGCCGAAGTTTGATGATCTTATTGCCTTTTTGGGAAAACAAGAGCGGGGAGATGAAATAGAAGAACTGCACGTCGCGAAGAATAGGCCAGGTAATCATTTTAATACTAATATTCGCGCAAATCGAGTCGAAAACCCATTTAGAGCACGCGCTCAAGCGTACGTCGGTACCCAACAGCGGGCGGAATGCACATTTTGTCGAGGAGATCATTACATCTATGCATGCAGTAACTTCTTGAAGTTAAATTTGCGCGATCGAGTGTCTGCAGCAAAAGACAAGCGCTTATGCACTAATTGTTTACGGAGCAATCATACAACAGCGAACTGCATAGCTTCCGGGTGTAAAAAATGCAACCGAAAACACAATACTCTATTGCATATAGACAATTATAAGACACAAGCGAATAATGATAAAAATGAGGCATCAAAGGCAATTCCTGGTAGTTCTAATGAAGTCATACAAAACAGTTATGCAATAACGTACGATTCGGAGGTGTTATTAGGAACAGCACGAGTAAAAATATTAGATAGCAATAATCGAGAACGTGAATGTAGAATATTGTTAGACGGATGCTCACAATGCAATTTCATTTCTACGCGATTAGCAGAACAACTTAGATTAGAAAAGGATAAGATTAATCTACCATTTGCAGGATTAGGTCAACTTACCACGCGAGCTGAGTATCGAGTTAAAACTAAAATTAGATCAAAAGCGAACAATTTTGAGGCAGAAGTAGAGTTTGTAGCGTCACCGACAATTACAAGCACATTGCCGTCGCGACAAATCAACCGACGAACTATTGCTATTCCGCGAAACATTAGGTTAGCAGATCCAGAATTTGACAAACCTGCGGAAATCGATGCATTAATTGGAACAACACTGTTTTATAAATTATTGAGCAACGGACAAATTCAAGTAGAAAACGACTCGGAATTGACACTACAAAAAACATTGTTAGGCTGGATAGTTGTAGGTGAAATTGGAAAATTTAAGTACAACGTAAGTCCTAGAGCTTGTCACTTAATTACTTCATTGGATAATCAGTTAGCTCGATTCTGGGAGGTGGAAGAAATTCCTTGTAAAATTCATCGTTCGGCAGAAGAATTAGAATGTGAACGATTATTCGCGGAAACCACTACACGCGATTTAAAAGGACAATACACGGTACACCTACCATTCAACGAGCGAAAGACTTCCCTCGGTGAATCGTACAACATGGCAATGCGTCGATTCCACGCGTTGGAGAAAAAATTAGCTAAAGATAACGAATTGAAACAACAATATTCAGCATTTTTGAAAGAATATCTAGATCTCGGGCACATGTGCGAAATTACCCAGCACGATAAAACACACGAGGGTTATTACATACCTCATCACGCGGTATTCACGAACGAAAATTTATCTACTAGAGTTCGCGTCGTCTTTGATGCATCAGCTAAAAGCACTACGAATGTTTCATTGAACGATACGCTAAGAGTTGGACCTACCATCCAAGATGAATTAATATTTATTATCATGAGATTCAGATTACATAACGTGGTACTTGCAGCTGATATACAAAAAATGTATCGTCAAATCAAGGTTCGCGATGTAGACGCAATCTACCAAAAAATCTTATGGCGAGAGAATGAGCATGAGGCTATCCGTGTATTTAAATTATCAACCGTTACTCAAGGAACAGCGCCAGCACCCTTTCTCGCGGCTAGAACATTGCAACAACTAGCAAATGACCGACGTAGTAATTATCCTCAAGCCGCCGCGATCTTAGAAAATGATTTTTATGTAGATGACTTGCTCTCGGGCGCAGCTACAATTCAAGAAGCTCTAAATTTAAAAAATCAATTAGTCGAACTTTTAAAACTCGGGGGATTTCAACTCCACAAATAGGCATCAAATAAGCCTGAATTAACTGTCGAAACCGATAACACTGACGCGTCGTCAAACATTTGTTTAAATATACAAACTAGAAAGTTGTTAGGAGTTCATTGGAATTCCATCGAAGACGCGTTAATTTATTCGATCAATCCACTACCTAATAACAAGTGCGTTACAAAACGCAATATATTATCAGAAATTGCACAGTTATTTGATCCGTTAGGACTGCTAGGGCCTGTGATTGTAATAGCCAAACTTATCATGTAAGCTTTATGCAAGGCGAATCTTAATTGGGACGAGTCAATACCAAGGGCATTATATACAAAATGGATAAACTTTAAGAATGAGCTTCCAATACTCAACCAGTTTAAGGTACCTCGACAGACTATCCTAGTCAACTTCGTTGACATTCAATTGCACGGATTTTGCGACGCGAGCGAGCGTGCTTATGGAGCTTGTATATATATAAGATCCATCAATAACAATAGCGATTGCTACGTGCAATTGTTGTGCGTCAAATCCCGCGTGGCACCAGTTAAGACAATGACAATACCTAGGCTAGAATTATGCGCAGCGCATCTATTGGCAAATTTAGTTCAAACGGTATTAGAAGCATTAAAATTAAAATTTAACAGTATTCACTTGTGGTCTGACTCCACAATTGTATTACATTGGATTCAAGCTTCGCCTCACACGCTAAAAACGTTCGTTGCCAATCGGGTGGCAGAAATTCAGTTGAAAACTAATATCAAGGATTGGCATCATATATCCACCGACGATAATCCCGCGGACGACCTTTCTCGCGGTCAAAATCCGTTCGAGTTCCTTAGAAATACGCGTTGGTTACAAGGACCCACGTGGCTTAAACAAAATGAGAGACAGTGGAAAATTAGACAATTGTCGAAAATAGCTATTCCGGATCAACGAGTCGCGACTACCCTTCTGGTTGCAGGGCAGGGACCGAACAATTTAAACAATGCAAACTCACATAATTCAGCAGATGTGGAAAACACCATCAACATGCAAGTAAAAAATGACACATTCGAACAATTTTCATCCATTAGCGCTTTAAACAGATTCGTAGCATTTTGCCGTAGAGCAATAGTAAATAGAAAATTAGAATGTAAAATAAGAGGGCAATATACAGCAAAGGAATTACAAACTGCACATTGGCAATTAATTAAGATAATTCAACATAATCATTTTTCGCGCGATATCAAAAACCTAAGGGAAGGCAAAGGGTTAGGAGCTAAAAGCAACCTTAGATGTTTAAATCCATTTGTAGATTCAAATTACATCATGCGTGTCGGAGGCAGATTAACAAATGCGGCAATGAGTTATTCGCGTAAATATCCGATATTATTACCACGCAATGATCATGTTACAACATTAATCATTCGTCATGAACACGAAAAAAGTTGGCATGCAGGGGTGCAAGCCACGCTAAACGCAATCAGACATAATTATCGGCCAATAGATTGGAAAAACAAAACCCGACACATTATCCGTAATTACATACCATGTAGTAAATTAAACCCTAAGCTACCAGAATACATAATGAGTGATCTACCCGAACACCGTGTAACACAGTCAAGAGTGTTCGAGAACGTAGGGCTTGATTATTGTGGTCCATTTTCACTCAAAGAAAAGAAACTTCGGAACACTGGAAAGGTAAAATCTTACGTGGCAGTGTTTGTCTGCTTCAGTACAAGGGCCGTTCATCTGGAATTAGTCACTGATCTAACTACCGAAACATGCCTAGAAGCCGTGAAACGTTTTTGCTCTAGAAGGGGAAAACCTAAAAATATTTACTCTGACAATGCAACCAATTTTATAGGAGCTAAGAATGAAATTATGAAGGTTCGAGCATTTCTTCTAGACGATAAAAATCAATTTAAATTCCAACACTTCTCTCTCTCGGAAGGAATTGACTGGCACTTTTCGCCCCCTCGATCACCGCATTTCGGTGGCTTGTGGGAGGCAGCCGTCAAATCATTTAAACATCATTTGTACCGCACAGTAGGCGAATCATTGTTCACATATGAACAATTTAATACGTGTATAATTGAAATAGAAGCAATCTTGAATTCACGACCTTCAACTCCATTGTCCAATGATCCAAATGACCTCATAGCCCTTACCCCAGCCCATTTCCTAATCGGAGATTCGTTGAAAAGCGTGCCTGAGTTTGATCTTCGGGAGGAGCCAATCAACCGATTATCGATGTGGCAACGAATCCAACAGATAAAACAACATTTCTGGGTGCGATGGCACAAAGAATATCTAAATCAGTTGCGCACCAGAAGCAAATGGCATCACGGCAATGGAAAGGGAATCGCAGTTGGACAATTGGTAACTATCAAAGAAGAGAACCTCCCACCAATGCATTGGAGGCTCGGTCGCATCATAGCGATCCACCCAGGACAAGACAATGTCGTGCGTGTAGTGACCGTAAAAACACAAGACGCGGTGTATAAGCGATGCGTTAAAAAACTCGCACCGCTACCTATCGATGCACCCACAGACAATCAAGTATAGTTTGATAAGGACTTTAGTGAAGTTTAACATTGTAAATACTCCAAATTATTTCTTTAATATTTAATTAGGAATTGCAAGCACTAAACACAACAATATGTATTCTTTGATAGTCATGTAAGTACTCGTTAGTCATGATGGCTTAGCACATAGCTTAAGCATATGACATGAATCATTGTAACTTGTCTATCAATTAGTAACTGCTACATGTCGTCGTATTAGCCTTAATGTCACCACACACACACACACACACACATATATATATAGCAATTAGCGTTGAACGCAAGACGTTCAAGGTGGGCGGCGTGTTACGGCGTAAAACCCTAAAGCAGATACGAGGAGTAAAAATATGCGAACGTACAACCCCCTCATAAAAGCTACAAATTCAAACTTGGAAAGTCACAAACTGCGTCCCTCTAAATTAGTTTAGATCAGGCCCCTTGCGCCTACCTGAGGACGGTACTCCACGCGGACTTGATAAGTAAACGACAATTTCACTTATGTACCAATCACTACGAGCGTTAGAAGAATCCCCCACAAGAACCACCGAGTCAAAAAATGTTCTCGTCACGACCACCCACCAGAATCGGCAGAAGTCAAAAATCAATTGTTCGGTAAAGACGTACACTCCACACCATACACTCTGTCACTATTCGTAACTTAATAATAAATTAAGTGTTAGTTTATCGAGGCGCAATCATTTCAGCATCCACCCTTATCCTTCTCTATTCACTGGCCGTTAAGTCAGCGAGTGAAGCGGAGCATTCAGTGAAAGTTCCTTTCAAAAATTAAATAGACATTTTGCTCACGCCGTAACACTACCATTTTTCTAGAATTGTACCGCAGCAGTTTGGTCGCTATTCGCATGTAAACGTCCCACAAATCATGTAACCAGTATTTGGCTTTCACCCCCCTCCCCCCCCCCCCCCCCCCCGAGTCCTACATCAGCTTCCGGGCTGGAGGGAATCATTTCCCCGGGGCTTACCTGGATTCCGTGGTACTGGTAAGCCAACTGACGAGACATGTTACGCGAGTGGAACTTGGTAACCCTGGCACTACCAGTCTAGGGTCCTACCTAACTAGTACCATTGACGAATCATAGAGTAGACTATCGATTCTTATATGAAATCATCAAGGGGCTACCTGGCTCTCTTACTAAAATAAAACAACGGCATTTTTAAAACGATGGGAATTGTAAACAAATACTGCGTGAATTAAATGTTTCCGATATAATCGATTTATAATATCTAGATTTATAATAGCATGTATAGAAGTATATCTTCATATGTATTGGATTTCTATCATTTAATCTTCTCTAAGCCGAATTTCATTTACTTTTGTGATATGAACAAACGTATAATTATATTTAATAGATGGATAGAGGGTTAAGTTTATCAACTTTGACGGTCGGATTGAATTGCAAGGGGAGAAAAAAACCTTTGCTTTTTTACACAATCCGAATTTTATTTTGAAATTTATGATGTTTCCTATAAATGGATAGTCTATACTGTACTTAGTCAATGTTAGTACACTGATCGAACAGTTCGACACCGCGGGTTCGCCACATTGCGAAGACCTCGACAGGAATCAGCACGAAGGCTTTACAACTTGTGGGCATTTAACACTAACTGTGTGTCCCGAAACAAATCAGGACGAACTACCAAATTCGCTGTATACGTTACAAGAACAAGATACCTGCAACAGAGTATTCGATTTCCTATTCACTTACTACAAATATATGGAACTCTATTAGCTAACTAACAATAAGACAATTATCCGCGTCGTCCACTTTCATCAAAAAGGTACATACGACTTTAATCTTCCAATTAAAAAACAAGATTTGTTTGAAAAATTTTAGTTCTCTTTTTTTATTTAATTTTTTGTAAGGAAACAATTCTATCGCACTCGTTGTACTAGATTCGTTCGAAAAATTTTAAATTACGTCAACAGAATACACCATACACTTCAAATTACAAAATAAAACTATTTTACAACAAATGCTCTCTATATCGAAAGCTATTTTAGTTTTAGAATTAAAAATAAAATTATATAATATAATTAACTAATTGTAAGAACAAAATATTAATAAATGCCTAACTTTTAATTCTGTTACTATACAATACCTCACGTACCTACATTTAGGTATTATAAAAACTATGATTCGTTTTAAGCATACCAAAAAAGTGTTGCCATTTTAGAATTTTTATCGCCTTACGATTTCTTCTGGAATGCTGGTCATGTAACATTGCCAATAAATCGTTCGTTACTCCTGGAAACTGAGCAAGTTTCGTTGAGCATTTCAAGCGGCACAGTTTTCCTCTTTCTGTACTACTCCTTGCGGAATTACATGAATGACATTTCTCGGAATATTACGCTACCTTTTTTCCATGAATATCGTAAAATGCAACGATCCTGATTGTTGGATAAATAAAAACGTTTGGAATCTAGACAAATGAAACCGAATCTTGCCTAGAGCAATTAGACAACGTTCTTATTAATCGCGTAATAGAGGCAATCAATTAGCAAAGATTGTGGATTTTCTTGTTGATTGATCCTATAAGCCAACCTGTAATTAGTCGTTTCATCGTTCTGCGCGATGTGAGTGCTTTTAGCCAAGTAAACAGATGCTTGATATAACAGCTAGATCTTGATAGGGAAACGTAATTGTAACTTATAATGACGAGTAATTATCTAGTCGCATGATTTCAGGCAAACAAACCGCGAGATTGGATCTTTTAAGCTTGTGTTGAGAAATTAGATAGCTAACAATAAGCAATTACATATAAAGATCTTATGTTCTGTGTAAATTTTAGATTTTTCAAACTCTCCCAAAGTGATTTAAAAATTGTTTGAGATGATAAAGTTGAAAAATGACATATTCTGTGGTATATAATTTCATATTCTTCAATATTTATACCTTGTTGTGTAAAATGAAGTTTTCTAATACTTTTTTCTTACCTAGAATCAATTCCTCTTATATTTACTATTGTCTCCTGCAAATACTTTCTTATTTTTTCTTTATTACATAAAATCAAAGATAATATTTACTGTAAGTCTTCTTGTTTTTTAACAATTTCTAAATAGTCTTCATAATGACTGAAGCTATGATAATACCTATAACATTTTATTATATTCTAATTGTCAAAGTATTTTAAATACACTATATGTCGCATTTAACAATATTCTTGTTATATGTAGATAGAGCATTCTTCAACTGAAAGGCATAGAAACGAGATATAAAAATTTTGGCAAAAAAAATTCGAAATATTTTTTTGGAATACGAAATACTTTTATTTTTATAATAATTGTAATTTGATAAAAACACGAAGTCAATTTTATTATTGTATAATCAGTTGGTTATTATACAGTTACCGACAGTTGAATGTTACCAAATCGATCATTTTTGCATGTGCTACAGTTCGCATTCTTCATTTTATCGTAACTAGCAGAAAATAAAAACTTTCGTTTGTGATTGGCTTAACATATTATTTATCCAAAATATACGAATATAATACTTGTAAGTGATTTAATCACTCGAGAGGAGCTGTTTTGCTCTATTCTATTTGTAAAAGATGCAAAAACATTATTATGTATTATCTGTCAAAAGTATCATCCTTAACCCTGTTGCAGTTATTCATGAACGAACTAAAATTTTCTAAATAAATAGATAAGAAGTACGTTATTTTATGAGATTGTTTCCATTCTGTAAAAAAGTTTATATCGATATAAATAACGTAAATAAATACAAGATTTTAGGCTTTCGCGGCCCGAGTTTACACTAGGATTCATGGCTTCCGGATGGTTGCCGCGTCTCTTTCAGCGTGATGCCGACGTTTCGCAAACGTTGCAGTTTGCATCATCAGGGCTAGGGACCTCTGATACTGAGATCACCTGGTTTGGGAGTCCTTATGTATAAGCCGTGACCAGTGATGCGGAAGAGTGCATCAGCCAATCAGGGGCTGTTTTTTAATTGATCAATTAAAAAACCGGGAGGGTGGTATGCCAGACTGGGTTGACATTGTAACCGTGGTCTCTATTGAGGTTGTTAGGGTGTTTTCGGATCTCTAATCCTTCACGGTATTTCCTGGCAAAATAGCCGTTGGATTTGGCTACTATTTCGGTCTTGTCGTATTGGATTGAATGTCCTGTGTCCATCCAATGTTCGGCCAATGCTGACTGGGTGGCGTAACCCAGTCTGGTGCACCGTTGGTGTTCTTTTACTCGTGTGCTTATTCTCCTCCCGGTTTCTCCAATGTACACTTTCCCGCAGGAACACGGAATTTTATATACTCCTGGGGTGCTTAGGGGTGGTCTAGGATCCTTTGCGTTTGGGATTATTTGCCCAATCTTCTTGGGTGGCTTGAAGATTGTGCGGATGTTGTGCTTACGTAGAATTCTGCTGATCCTATCACTTGTACCCTGGATATACGGGAGCGAGGCAAAATGGTGGTTTGTTTCGTCTTTTTCCGTTACATCAGCCGTTGATGTAGAGTTTGATTGTCGAAACTTTTTCAACACTCGGTGGAATTGTGTGCTGTGATAGCCATTGGTTTTCAAAGTTTCCTCAATGTGTTTGAGTTCGCCTTCCAGGTGTTGTGGTTGTGAAATGTTTATTGCACGGTATATAAGGGATCTTATAACCGAGGTTTTCTGGGACGGGTGATGATGGGAGGAGGCATGGAGGTATCTATCCGTATGGGTAGGTTTTCGGTATACCTGATTACCAAGGGTTCCGTCACTTTTGTGGGTCACTAAAACATCTAGGCAGGAGAGTTGGTTTTGCTGTCCAACAGGAACAGCAAAACCAACTCTCCTTCCTAGATGTTTAGTCACCCACAAAAGTGACGGAACCCTTGGTAATCAGGTATACCGAAAACCTACCCATACGGATAGATACCTCCATGCCTCCTCCCATCATCACCCGTCCCAGAAAACCTCGGTTATAAGATCCCTTATATACCGTGCAATAAACATTTCACAACCACAACACCTGGAAGGCGAACTCAAACACATTGAGGAAACTTTGAAAACCAATGGCTATCACAGCACACAATTCCACCGAGTGTTGAAAAAGTTTCGACAATCAAACTCTACATCAACGGCTGATGTAACGGAAAAAGACGAAACAAACCACCATTTTGCCTCGCTCCCGTATATCCAGGGTACAAGTGATAGGATCAGCAGAATTCTACGTAAGCACAACATCCGCACAATCTTCAAGCCACCCAAGAAGATTGGGCAAATAATCCCAAACGCAAAGGATCCTAGACCACCCCTAAGCACCCCAGGAGTATATAAAATTCCGTGTTCCTGCGGGAAAGTGTACATTGGAGAAACCGGGAGGAGAATAAGCACACGAGTAAAAGAACACCAACGGTGCACCAGACTGGGTTACGCCACCCAGTCAGCATTGGCCGAACATTGGATGGACACAGGACATTCAATCCAATACGACAAGACCGAAATAGTAGCCAAATCCAACGGCTATTTTGCCAGGAAATACCGTGAAGGATTAGAGATCCGAAAACACCCTAACAACCTCAATAGAGACCACGGTTACAATGTCAACCCAGTCTGGCATACCACCCTCCCGGTTTTTTAATTGATCAATTAAAAAACAGCCCCTGATTGGCTGATGCACTCTTCCGCATCACTGGTCACGGCTTATACATAAGGACTCCCAAAACCAGGTGATCTCAGTATCAGAGGTCCCTAGCCCTGATGATGCAAACTGCAACGTTTGCGAAACGTCGGCATCACGCTGAAAGAAGACGCGGCAACCATCCGGAAGCCATGAATCCTAGTGTAAACTCGGGCCGCGAAAGCCTAAAATCTTGTATTTATTTACGTTATTTATATCGATATAAACTTTTTTACAGAATGGAAACAATCTCATAAAATAACGTACTTCTTATCTATTTATTTAGAAAATTTTAGTTCGTTCATGAATAACTGCAACAGGGTTAAGGATGATACTTTTGACAGATAATACATAATAATGTTTTTGCATCTTTTACAAATAGAATAGAGCAAAACAGCTCCTCTCGAGTGATTAAATCACTTACAAGTATTATATTCGTATATTTTGGATAAATAATATGTTAAGCCAATCACAAACGAAAGTTTTTATTTTCTGCTAGTTACGATAAAATGAAGAATGCGAACTGTAGCACATGCAAAAATGATCGATTTGGTAACATTCAACTGTCGGTAACTGTATAATAACCAACTGATTATACAATAATAAAATTGACTTCGTGTTTTTATCAAATTACAATTATTATAAAAATAAAAGTATTTCGTATTCCAAAAAAATATTTCGAATTTTTTTTGCCAAAATTTTTATATCTCGTTTCTATGCCTTTCAGTTGAAGAATGCTCTATCTACATATAACAAGAATATTGTTAAATGCGACATATAGTGTATTTAAAATACTTTGACAATTAGAATATAATAAAATGTTATAGGTATTATCATAGCTTCAGTCATTATGAAGACTATTTAGAAATTGTTAAAAAACAAGAAGACTTACAGTAAATATTATCTTTGATTTTATGTAATAAAGAAAAAATAAGAAAGTATTTGCAGGAGACAATAGTAAATATAAGAGGAATTGATTCTAGGTAAGAAAAAAGTATTAGAAAACTTCATTTTACACAACAAGGTATAAATATTGAAGAATATGAAATTATATACCACAGAATATGTCATTTTTCAACTTTATCATCTCAAACAATTTTTAAATCACTTTGGGAGAGTTTGAAAAATCTAAAATTTACACAGAACATAAGATCTTTATATGTAATTGCTTATTGTTAGCTATCTAATTTCTCAACACAAGCTTAAAAGATCCAATCTCGCGGTTTGTTTGCCTGAAATCATGCGACTAGATAATTACTCGTCATTATAAGTTACAATTACGTTTCCCTATCAAGATCTAGCTGTTATATCAAGCATCTGTTTACTTGGCTAAAAGCACTCAACATCGCGCAGAACGATGAAACGACTAATTACAGGTTGGCTTATAGGATCAATCAACAAGAAAATCCACAATCTTTGCTAATTGATTGCCTCTATTACGCGATTAATAAGAACGTTGTCTAATTGCTCTAGGCAAGATTCGGTTTCATTTGTCTAGATTCCAAACGTTTTTATTTATCCAACAATCAGGATCGTTGCATTTTACGATATTCATGGAAAAAAGGTAGCGTAATATTCCGAGAAATGTCATTCATGTAATTCCGCAAGGAGTAGTACAGAAAGAGGAAAACTGTGCCGCTTGAAATGCTCAACGAAACTTGCTCAGTTTCCAGGAGTAACGAACGATTTATTGGCAATGTTACATGACCAGCATTCCAGAAGAAATCGTAAGGCGATAAAAATTCTAAAATGGCAACACTTTTTTGGTATGCTTAAAACGAATCATAGTTTTTATAATACCTAAATGTAGGTACGTGAGGTATTGTATAGTAACAGAATTAAAAGTTAGGCATTTATTAATATTTTGTTCTTACAATTAGTTAATTATATTATATAATTTTATTTTTAATTCTAAAACTAAAATAGCTTTCGATATAGAGAGCATTTGTTGTAAAATAGTTTTATTTTGTAATTTGAAGTGTATGGTGTATTCTGTTGACGTAATTTAAAATTTTTCGAACGAATCTAGTACAACGAGTGCGATAGAATTGTTTCCTTACAAAAAATTAAATAAAAAAAGAGAACTAAAATTTTTCAAACAAATCTTGTTTTTTAATTGGAAGATTAAAGTCGTATGTACCTTTTTGATGAAAGTGGACGACGCGGATAATTGTCTTATTGTTAGTTAGCTAATAGAGTTCCATATATTTGTAGTAAGTGAATAGGAAATCGAATACTCTGTTGCAGGTATCTTGTTCTTGTAACGTATACAGCGAATTTGGTAGTTCGTCCTGATTTGTTTCGGGACACACAGTTAGTGTTAAATGCCCACAAGTTGTAAAGCCTTCGTGCTGATTCCTGTCGAGGTCTTCGCAATGTGGCGAACCCGCGGTGTCGAACTGTTCGATCAGTGTACTAACATTGACTAAGTACAGTATAGACTATCCATTTATAGGAAACATCATAAATTTCAAAATAAAATTCGGATTGTGTAAAAAAGCAAAGGTTTTTTTCTCCCCTTGCAATTCAATCCGACCGTCAAAGTTGATAAACTTAACCCTCTATCCATCTATTAAATATAATTATACGTTTGTTCATATCACAAAAGTAAATGAAATTCGGCTTAGAGAAGATTAAATGATAGAAATCCAATACATATGAAGATATACTTCTATACATGCTATTATAAATCTAGATATTATAAATCGATTATATCGGAAACATTTAATTCACGCAGTATTTGTTTACAATTCCCATCGTTTTAAAAATGCCGTTGTTTTATTTTAGTAAGAGAGCCAGGTAGCCCCTTGATGATTTCATATAAGAATCGATAGTCTACTCTATGATTCGTCAATGGTACTAGTTAGGTAGGACCCTAGACTGGTAGTGCCAGGGTTACCAAGTTCCACTCGCGTAACATGTCTCGTCAGTTGGCTTACCAGTACCACGGAATCCAGGTAAGCCCCGGGGAAATGATTCCCTCCAGCCCGGAAGCTGATGTAGGACTCGGGGGGGGGGGGGCGCGGGGATAGTGGTTGAAAGCCAAATACTGGTTACATGATTTGTGGGACGTTTACATGCGAATAGCGACCAAACTGCTGCGGTACAATTCTAGAAAAATGGTAGTGTTACGGCGTGAGCAAAATGTCTATTTAATTTTTGAAAGGAACTTTCACTGAATGCTCCGCTTCACTCGCTGACTTAACGGCCAGTGAATAGAGAAGGATAAGGGTGGATGCTGAAATGATTGCGCCTCGATAAACTAACACTTAATTTATTATTAAGTTACGAATAGTGACAGAGTGTATGGTGTGGAGTGTACGTCTTTACCGAACAATTGATTTTTGACTTCTGCCGATTCTGGTGGGTGGTCGTGACGAGAACATTTTTTGACTCGGTGGTTCTTGTGGGGGATTCTTCTAACGCTCGTAGTGATTGGTACATAATTGAAATTGTCGTTTACTTATCAAGTCCGCGTGGAGTACCGTCCTCAGGTAGGCGCAAGGGGCCTGATCTAAACTAATTTAGAGGGACGCAGTTTGTGACTTTCCAAGTTTGAATTTGTAGCTTTTATGAGGGGGTTGTACGTTCGCATATTTTTACTCCTCGCATCTGCTTTAGGGTTTTACGCCGTAACACGCCGCCCACCTTGAACGTCTTGCGTTCAACGCTAATTGCTATATACATATGTGTGTGTGTGTGTGTGTGGTGACATTAAGGCTAATACGACGACATGTAGCAGTTACTAATTGATAGACAAGTTACAATGATTCATGTCATATGCTTAAGCTATGTGCTAAGCCATCATGACTAACGAGTACTTACATGACTATCAAAGAATACATATTGTTGTGTTTAGTGCTTGCAATTCCTAATTAAATATTAAAGAAATAATTTGGAGTATTTACAATGTTAAACTTCACTAAAGTCCTTATCAAACTATACTTGATTGTCTGTGGGTGCATCGATAGGTAGCGGTGCGAGTTTTTTAACGCATCGCTTATACACCGCGTCTTGTGTTTTTACGGTCACTACACGCACGACATTGTCTTGTCCTGGGTGGATCGCTATGATGCGACCGAGCCTCCAATGCATTGGTGGGAGGTTCTCTTCTTTGATAGTTACCAATTGTCCAACTGCGATTCCCTTTCCATTGCCGTGATGCCATTTGCTTCTGGTGCGCAACTGATTTAGATATTCTTTGTGCCATCGCACCCAGAAATGTTGTTTTATCTGTTGGATTCGTTGCCACATCGATAATCGGTTGATTGGCTCCTCCCGAAGATCAAACTCAGGCACGCTTTTCAACGAATCTCCGATTAGGAAATGGGCTGGGGTAAGGGCTATGAGGTCATTTGGATCATTGGACAATGGAGTTGAAGGTCGTGAATTCAAGATTGCTTCTATTTCAATTATACACGTATTAAATTGTTCATATGTGAACAATGATTCGCCTACTGTGCGGTACAAATGATGTTTAAATGATTTGACGGCTGCCTCCCACAAGCCACCGAAATGCGGTGATCGAGGGGGCGAAAAGTGCCAGTCAATTCCTTCCGAGAGAGAGAAGTGTTGGAATTTAAATTGATTTTTATCGTCTAGAAGAAATGCTCGAACCTTCATAATTTCATTCTTAGCTCCTATAAAATTGGTTGCATTGTCAGAGTAAATATTTTTAGGTTTTCCCCTTCTAGAGCAAAAACGTTTCACGGCTTCTAGGCATGTTTCGGTAGTTAGATCAGTGACTAATTCCAGATGAACGGCCCTTGTACTGAAGCAGACAAACACTGCCACGTAAGATTTTACCTTTCCAGTGTTCCGAAGTTTCTTTTCTTTGAGTGAAAATGGACCACAATAATCAAGCCCTACGTTCTCGAACACTCTTGACTGTGTTACACGGTGTTCGGGTAGATCACTCATTATGTATTCTGGTAGCTTAGGGTTTAATTTACTACATGGTATGTAATTACGGATAATGTGTCGGGTTTTGTTTTTCCAATCTATTGGCCGATAATTATGTCTGATTGCGTTTAGCGTGGCTTGCACCCCTGCATGCCAACTTTTTTCGTGTTCATGACGAATGATTAATGTTGTAACATGATCATTGCGTGGTAATAATATCGGATATTTACGCGAATAACTCATTGCCGCATTTGTTAATCTGCCTCCGACACGCATGATGTAATTTGAATCTACAAATGGATTTAAACATCTAAGGTTGCTTTTAGCTCCTAACCCTTTGCCTTCCCTTAGGTTTTTGATATCGCGCGAAAAATGATTATGTTGAATTATCTTAATTAATTGCCAATGTGCAGTTTGTAATTCCTTTGCTGTATATTGCCCTCTTATTTTACATTCTAATTTTCTATTTACTATTGCTCTACGGCAAAATGCTACGAATCTGTTTAAAGCGCTAATGGATGAAAATTGTTCGAATGTGTCATTTTTTACTTGCATGTTGATGGTGTTTTCCACATCTGCTGAATTATGTGAGTTTGCATTGTTTAAATTGTTCGGTCCCTGCCCTGCAACCAGAAGGGTAGTCGCGACTCGTTGATCCGGAATAGCTATTTTCGACAATTGTCTAATTTTCCACTGTCTCTCATTTTGTTTAAGCCACGTGGGTCCTTGTAACCAACGCGTATTTCTAAGGAACTCGAACGGATTTTGACCGCGAGAAAGGTCGTCCGCGGGATTATCGTCGGTGGATATATGATGCCAATCCTTGATATTAGTTTTCAACTGAATTTCTGCCACCCGATTGGCAACGAACGTTTTTAGCGTGTGAGGCGAAGCTTGAATCCAATGTAATACAATTGTGGAGTCAGACCACAAGTGAATACTGTTAAATTTTAATTTTAATGCTTCTAATACCGTTTGAACTAAATTTGCCAATAGATGCGCTGCGCATAATTCTAGCCTAGGTATTGTCATTGTCTTAACTGGTGCCACGCGGGATTTGACGCACAACAATTGCACGTAGCAATCGCTATTGTTATTGATGGATCTTATATATATACAAGCTCCATAAGCACGCTCGCTCGCGTCGCAAAATCCGTGCAATTGAATGTCAACGAAGTTGACTAGGATAGTCTGTCGAGGTACCTTAAACTGGTTGAGTATTGGAAGCTCATTCTTAAAGTTTATCCATTTTGTATATAATGCCCTTGGTATTGACTCGTCCCAATTAAGATTCGCCTTGCATAAAGCTTACATGATAAGTTTGGCTATTACAATCACAGGCCCTAGCAGTCCTAACGGATCAAATAACTGTGCAATTTCTGATAATATATTGCGTTTTGTAACGCACTTGTTATTAGGTAGTGGATTGATCGAATAAATTAACGCGTCTTCGATGGAATTCCAATGAACTCCTAACAACTTTCTAGTTTGTATATTTAAACAAATGTTTGACGACGCGTCAGTGTTATCGGTTTCGACAGTTAATTCAGGCTTATTTGATGCCTATTTGTGGAGTTGAAATCCCCCGAGTTTTAAAAGTTCGACTAATTGATTTTTTAAATTTAGAGCTTCTTGAATTGTAGCTGCGCCCGAGAGCAAGTCATCTACATAAAAATCATTTTCTAAGATCGCGGCGGCTTGAGGATAATTACTACGTCGGTCATTTGCTAGTTGTTGCAATGTTCTAGCCGCGAGAAAGGGTGCTGGCGCTGTTCCTTGAGTAACGGTTGATAATTTAAATACACGGATAGCCTCATGCTCATTCTCTCGCCATAAGATTTTTTGGTAGATTGCGTCTACATCGCGAACCTTGATTTGACGATACATTTTTTGTATATCAGCTGCAAGTACCACGTTATGTAATCTGAATCTCATGATAATAAATATTAATTCATCTTGGATGGTAGGTCCAACTCTTAGCGTATCGTTCAATGAAACATTCGTAGTGCTTTTAGCTGATGCATCAAAGACGACGCGAACTCTAGTAGATAAATTTTCGTTCGTGAATACCGCGTGATGAGGTATGTAATAACCCTCGTGTGTTTTATCGTGCTGGGTAATTTCGCACATGTGCCCGAGATCTAGATATTCTTTCAAAAATGCTGAATATTGTTGTTTCAATTCGTTATCTTTAGCTAATTTTTTCTCCAACGCGTGGAATCGACGCATTGCCATGTTGTACGATTCACCGAGGGAAGTCTTTCGCTCGTTGAATGGTAGGTGTACCGTGTATTGTCCTTTTAAATCGCGTGTAGTGGTTTCCGCGAATAATCGTTCACATTCTAATTCTTCTGCCGAACGATGAATTTTACAAGGAATTTCTTCCACCTCCCAGAATCGAGCTAACTGATTATCCAATGAAGTAATTAAGTGACAAGCTCTAGGACTTACGTTGTACTTAAATTTTCCAATTTCACCTACAACTATCCAGCCTAACAATGTTTTTTGTAGTGTCAATTCCGAGTCGTTTTCTACTTGAATTTGTCCGTTGCTCAATAATTTATAAAACAGTGTTGTTCCAATTAATGCATCGATTTCCGCAGGTTTGTCAAATTCTGGATCTGCTAACCTAATGTTTCGCGGAATAGCAATAGTTCGTCGGTTGATTTGTCGCGACGGCAATGTGCTTGTAATTGTCGGTGACGCTACAAACTCTACTTCTGCCTCAAAATTGTTCGCTTTTGATCTAATTTTAGTTTTAACTCGATACTCAGCTCGCGTGGTAAGTTGACCTAATCCTGCAAATGGTAGATTAATCTTATCCTTTTCTAATCTAAGTTGTTCTGCTAATCGCGTAGAAATGAAATTGCATTGTGAGCATCCGTCTAACAATATTCTACATTCACGTTCTCGATTATTGCTATCTAATATTTTTACTCGTGCTGTTCCTAATAACACCTCCGAATCGTACGTTATTGCATAACTGTTTTGTATGACTTCATTAGAACTACCAGGAATTGCCTTTGATGCCTCATTTTTATCATTATTCGCTTGTGTCTTATAATTGTCTATATGCAATAGAGTATTGTGTTTTCGGTTGCATTTTTTACACCCGGAAGCTATGCAGTTCGCTGTTGTATGATTGCTCCGTAAACAATTAGTGCATAAGCGCTTGTCTTTTGCTGCAGACACTCGATCGCGCAAATTTAACTTCAAGAAGTTACTGCATGCATAGATGTAATGATCTCCTCGACAAAATGTGCATTCCGCCCGCTGTTGGGTACCGACGTACGCTTGAGCGCGTGCTCTAAATGGGTTTTCGACTCGATTTGCGCGAATATTAGTATTAAAATGATTACCTGGCCTATTCTTCGCGACGTGCAGTTCTTCTATTTCATCTCCCCGCTCTTGTTTTCCCAAAAAGGCAATAAGATCATCAAACTTCGGCATTTGAGTATTCTCTAAAGTGCGTTCCCAAGGTCTACGTGTTAATTTGCCTAATTTTTGCGTGAGAATATATACTAACAATGCATCCCAACTATCAACCGGCAACTTTAACGCCTTTAGTGCATTAATGCGTTCTCCTTCAATGTTCTTAAGCTAAGAGGTGAATCCTTGTTAATTTCAGGTAATTCTAAAAATGACTTTAAATGTGCATGTATTATTTGTCGCGGTCTGTTACATCGCTGCTTAAGAAGGTCCCATGCTACCAGATAATTTTCCTCGGACGCGTGTAAGGGTTCGATTATTGTGGCAACGCTACCGCGTAACGAATTTTTTAATAGGTGAAACTTTTGAACGGCTGGTATTTTTGAATCATTATGGACAAGAGATTGAAAAGTATCATAAAAACTATGCCATTCGATAGGGTTACCATCGAATGAACGGATTTCTAGTTTAGGTAATAAAGTGTTACTTTGTTGAATGACGAGGTTTGAAGTACCTGGGGATGATTCATGTAGACTAGTAGCAGTCTTTGTCGGTGTTTCTTTCAATTTAAGGGCCCGAAGTCTTCGGCTAATTAAATCGGAACATTCGTAAAACAGTTCATCAAATTGCTCTCTTTCAACATTTGAATCTTCCTCAAACTGTGCTTCTTCAGCAATATCCTCAATTTCGGCTTGAATTTCCTTGAATGCTTGATAATATTCATTTAATCTCTCTTTACGCGTTTCTAATGCATCGATATCCATGTCCGGATGGTTATTTAAATGAGTTGTTAGCCGCGATATATTCGCTCTGTTTACCCCACGTGCCTTGATTAATAATTTAATTTTCTTTACAGTCGCCATCTTAATGCGATCGATTTGATGAATTGAAAAACAGAAGCAAACTTGATTTCACGCTTTAGGAAATTTTGGAGATTGAGATACGTAGGGAAAGTGGAGATTGTTTAAGCGTACTTGCCGTTGATCTTGTTGTTGGTACTGTAGTTGATTGCGATGATGTTGGCTGAGGTTTGCTCTCCTTTTTGATGATCAGCGATGATGATTCGTTCGATGGTTGATGTTCACCGAGAAGTTGATGATGATTCCGTATGTGGCTGCTCTCCAATGGGATGTCCACTGCGGCTGCTGTGTGTTTGACGTGAATATGCGTCGTTGATGCCTTCTTTCCGTAAGTGGCTGCTTTCCAACTGGCTGTCCACTACGGCTGCTTGATGGTTGACGTAAATGTACGTCGTTGTTGATGGTGGTAAAGACTGATTCTTGTTTCAACACTGATCAATGTATGCCATGCTGCACACTCACAACACCTTTAGTGTTTTGTTAACAGATGTTTATTTGATTACACTGTTCACTATTGTTCGTATCACTTCGATTTTGCAATTCAGCATCCGGCTCGAAGGACCAAATTGTCACGGCGTGAGCAAAATGTCTATTTAATTTTTGAAAGGAACTTTCACTGAATGCTCCGCTTCACTCGCTGACTTAACGGCCAGTGAATAGAGAAGGATAAGGGTGGATGCTGAAATGATTGCGCCTCGATAAACTAACACTTAATTTATTATTAAGTTACGAATAGTGACAGAGTGTATGGCGTGGAGTGTACGTCTTTACCGAACGATTGATTTTTGACTTCTGCCGATTCTGGTGGGTGGTCGTGACGAGAACATTTTTTGACTCGGTGGTTCTTGTGGGGGGGATTTTTCTAACGCGCGTAGTGATTGGTACATAATTGAAATTGTCGTTTACTTGTCAAGTCCGCGTGGAGTACCGTCCTCAGGTAGGCGCAAGGGGCCTGATTCCGTTAGGGCAATAACTGTTGACCCTACAATTGCCGCACGTGCTATTATAAAATAATTTAACGGATTTGGACGCGAATGTTTAAACTGCAGAATTTGGAGTCAATGATGGTTGCAAAAATAAACTAATTTAGAGGGACGCAGTTTGTGACTTTCCAAGTTTGAATTTGTAGCTTTTATGAGGGGGTTGTACGCTCGCATATTTTTACTCCTCGCATCTGCTTTAGGGTTCTACGCCGTAACAGGTAGGTATTTGGAAAGTAGCCTCGTTCGATTCGTAACACAGTGTTGTTCTCTATTGTGCTCTTGTCAGTCTTTTTATCGCACAAGCAGTATAGGACTGGGTCCTGTACGCATTTATCAAGCGTACCTTGATGGGGCATCGGTCCCAGACGTCTTTATAGAGTCTTCGTGGCAAAAAAGCTGACATTACACTTCTCGATGTAACACCTTACAAATATGTAGTTTTAGTGATGAGAAAGGAGTGTGTCCAGCTCGTGTAGCCAACTCTCAAACTTGCTAATATCGCTTGGTTTCTGGAGCTTTTCCGTTCTTTATTCTACGACTTTATCGTGGCCTTTATTTTTACAGATTCTTGTGGGGTATTGTCTTTTGTAGAGATGTGCTAGACCTTCTTAAGCTGCGGCATTGACTTCCTTATTTCCGTTTATGTTAATATGAGAGACAATCCAGAAGTACAGTATGTTGTTTTTTCTGCACATTTCTATGACATCCTGAACTATTGCATTATTAGTCTCCAGATTTCTGGGGGAAGTTAGAAGGCCTTTGCAGTCAGTGAAGTTAATACATTCATTGTGTATCATTTCCCCAATATACTATTAGGTGATCAACAATTTCATACCATGTCGCGTATAAATTATTCGAATATTGTTGGTGATATTTGCTTAATAACCTTCAATCTTATAACGCAAAGCCAAAAATAGGGACCAAATCAAATTTCATCCTCAATACAACGTATTTCCATTGAATTTGTATCAGTATAATCTGTAGCACCAGTGGCTCGTTATTGTGGTACAAATGGTTGAGGTATGTACGACATAAATGTTCTAATTCTTCTGATAGTTTGAATAGCGATTTATTTTCGGTGGTACATACTACACAAACTGATCTCCTCTTCGACTTAGAACCGTTAATATACAGTTCACGGTTCAGATGTTTGTTTAATAGTTCTCTGTATGGGGTTTTAAAAACACTCAACACGGGTTTTCTCCTGCTTTCAATAATTCATTAATTAATCTGAAATTTCCTATTGATATTGTCTTCTCGATATGATGAAAGGCATGTCAATTTGTAAATTCTACAAGTTCTTATAGTTAAAAATTTATAGGTTTCGGTAGTTTAGATTTATTTAAAAATATATTAAAATGTATGCTTGCAGTTACTAGATCGTAAATGGGATTCGATAATATTGAGAGCCTGGATGCCGCATGCGATAGAATAAATTGGTTTCTTCTGATTTGAGATGGTGGTAGATCGGCCTTACATAAAATTGCATTCATCGGGCTTGTGTAGTAAGCAAAAATTGCTGTCCAGGTGGTCCGTGCATTGTGTATAAGTATTAGCACTTTTAAAAGATACTATTTTAATAACCATGTAAAATCGATTCGTAGCCCAACTTGAATAAGATTGGATGCTTGTATTTCTTAATTAGGACATGGAACTTAACTGTTCTTTGGATATCTCAGTTATTGGAAATTCCTTCGATAAGTGAATGTGGAATCATTAGGTAAACGTTTGATTGTATTATACGATGAGATTCACTGATAAGCGGTCACTGACATAGTAGGCTGTAATGACGTAAGTTGCTGACATTAACTCGAATATCTTTATGATTCTCAGAAATCCTTTATCTGCATTCTATCTGTGGCTTCAATTATGATCATCCACTCTTTTTTTAAGAAATTCCCATTTCGTAGAGCATTAACTAAGACGTTGGTTTAAATTAGGATTACTGTGATTAGCTTCAGATAAGAAGCTTCCGAAGTTGGAGACCACTTTGTAAATAGATTACACCGAAGTGAACGTAGATCTGTATTTTATTTACACTTTTTATATTCTAGCCCTAATTTACTGTCTATTCACTTAGCAAGCATGACTAAACAGATTGACATGGAATATTCCAAATTCGTATAATTTTGAACGATTAAATAGCATTTCTATAACATTGGTTATCATGTTATACAGAATAATTTGTATTCTTTGTGATTTTGCACTTTTTTAATTATCTTCATGTACTGACACAAGAAAGAGAAGAAAAAATTATTTTGTTTTAGTTCCCAACGTATTATACATACTTAATTTTATTGAAATGTAATAGCTCATAGTACAAATATGTTCAAATAGAATAAATTATTTTAAAAAAGCATTTATTTCTGTGACAGTAATGGTTTTGAAAAATTTCATTCGTCATTCAATGTTCATTGCAATCGCCACACAGAAATTTATAGATTCCTGAGAAACGTCTAAATGAGCGTCAAGAATCAAAGCGAGATTTTTTAGCATTATTCTACAAAGTCTCTCTAGAAAGTAATATCTGTTTCGAAATAGCAACAATACAAATGTATTTTAAAAAGTTTTCTTTATTTATAACTTTAGTGTATACAGGGTATTGCACGATAAGTGTCACTTGATGTAACTATTAAACGGCAGTTGATAAGACAAACATGTAAAAACATTTTTATCTTCACTTTTTATGTAGAATGCACTTTAACATAAACAAAATTTTATCTTTATTCGTTCAAGATTATTGTGCTTTTCAAATAGACTGATATATTTTTGTTTTGATGTGATGAAAGTATAGAAAAAAACAAGTTTAGTACAGTCTTTGAAATGTGCTTGAGGTAATCCAAAGTTGTAAAAATGGAAATTACCACATGAAATGTACGGTACTAAACTTAGCTCCAAACAATTATCACCTTTTTGCAAAACAATGAGTTTTCGGGAGAAAGACGATTTGCAGTAAACAATGATTCGAAAAACGTCATGGAACGATGATTATGTGAACTTGCGGTGGAAGTGTATGGCAACATTATACAAAAACTCGTCTCATATTACGATAAGTGTTGAAAATAAGAGCAGTGATTTTATTGAAAAATAACTAAATATATAAACTAAACTATAGAAATAAAGAATACTTACTAAAGTATATTTATATTGTTGCTATTTCAAAACAAGTATTACTTTCTGAACAACCTTTGTAGAATAATGTGAAAAACTTGATCCATCACATTCACTCAAACGTTTCTCTGTAATCTATGAATTTTTTCATGACAAACATAGTAAATATTGAATAACGAATGAAATTTTTGTAGTCTGATGTCTGTTGTTTTAAAGAAAAATTATTTGCAAATAATTTTTTGTAGTCTTCTGATCTCCTATTATCAAAGAGATTTTCTCAAACCATGTCAAAACTTTTTAAGCCACATTCTCATCTTACAAAATATTGATAATGTGTTAATCTCCAAAAAGCTCTCGAAACAAAAGACCGATTAAAATGTCTCGAACTTTTTAAGATAATTTATGGCCTTTAGGAAACTTTCTATTAACTTTAATTTTATATGTAAGATTGGAAGTAACTCTTTGTTTTAATTTAACTCTGAGTGTGTTTTACACACTATTAACTGCTGCATCCTGGAATTTTCAAACAGGCGAATCTCTTTTAAGATAATACAAATCGTGAACACGAACTTTGAAATCATTAGATATCCTAAAGATATAATTATTGAAATTTAATTTAAATACGTGATGCCTAGTCAGTTATTTAAAAATCTAAATTCACAAGCTCGTATATCAACATTTAATCCCACAATAAATCTGTATGTTCTGCCAATATCATAAATCCTGAAAATCTAATCTGTGTAAACCGATCATGAAAAAATGTAAAATTCTACAAAAATAACATTCCTTTATTGTAAAATTGAATATGAATTTTATTGAAAAATTATCCATAGATAAGAGTCCATAATTTTGGGACTCGGCTTTTCTGTTCACACGCGTATACGCACACAGCAGTTTTTCCTGCAGTAGCCGTCGCCGTCGACTCGCTAATGATACAGTGACAAAAAAATCGTCCTCTAATGTTTAGGCGACGGTATTCCTTTTGAGTCTACTGGCAAGCGAATCACCCTGCATTAGTAAGTCGTCAC
The DNA here is from genome assembly GCA_028830335.1 of Eucera pruinosa. Classification (NCBI taxonomy): domain Eukaryota; kingdom Metazoa; phylum Arthropoda; class Insecta; order Hymenoptera; family Apidae; genus Eucera; species Eucera pruinosa. Next base: position 28,108 of record JAMYCR010000371.1, read on the forward strand.
ACTCAGCGGCAACGTCGAACTCAAGTAGGAACACGCATACGTAGCCACGGGCTCACGCAGGCTCATACATACGCTGCCACAAGCGTATACGTATACGCAAAATTCTATGTTTATTTTGATTAATATCTCGGAAACTATTAAAAAGCCGCCATTGAAATTTCGTATTTAAGTTTTACACCCCCCCCCCCCCCCCCCTCCGAAATTCATCAAAATTGGCGATCGGAGCTTTTCGGAACTTTACCCTTTTTCGTCCAGGTATCCAAGATTACGTATGATGGGTAATCAAATTGTTCACTTTAGGATTATCACTTACTAAATTTGAAGAAGAATGATATTGAAAATATATTTTAAATAAAACCTCCTTTAATACAAAACCTATTGCTATATTTTTAATAATACATACAAATTCTACAGAAGATTAGGGCCATGAAAATATGTCCGACTTTTGAACAATAATACTCCTTCCTAAACAGATATTAAACATACTAAGCACACATATGCGTATACGATTTTTCTTCACGAAGTTACAACAGTTGAAAGATGAACAATTTTGTAGTGAAAATTGAGTGATTTTGTAATTTTGCTACTGAGTATACTTCTAAAAATTTGTAATAATTTATAGAAGTTATAAAATACTTGTTAAATGTTACTAAAAACATTAGAAGACTTTTTATAATAGAAGCGAACTTCATCTTAAGTGTAGTTGTTCAAACTTCAAAGAAATGATACTTTCAAAGTGTTCATAATAATCTGAACACTTACTGTACGTATGTACATATATGTGTGTATAAAAATGTCATTACAAAAAATATATAACATTCTATTAGTTCGCATGCTCTTCGCAAAAACAATTCAGG
>JAMYCR010000372.1:0-28948 GCA_028830335.1 Eucera pruinosa
GAGACGTTTGGTGCACAAAACCGCGTTCAAAAGGAAAAAACCGCTGATTCGTGCGTTTGGAGGCTCGAAAACTCGTTTTCTGGCCTTTTCGAGTCGTTTGGTGCACAAAACCGCGTTCAAAAGGAAAAACGACTGATTCGTGCGTTTGGAGGCTCGAAAACGCGTTATCTGGCCTTTTCGAGTCGTTTGGTGCACAAAACCGCGTTCAAAAGGAAAAACCACTGATTCGTGCGTTTGGAGGCTCGAAAACGCGTTTTCTGGCCTTTTCGAGTCGTTTGTTGCACAAAACCGCGTTCAAAAGGAAAAAACCACTGATTCGTGCGTATGGAGGCTCGAAAACGCGTTTTCTGGCCTTTTCGAGTTGTTTGGTGCGCAAAACCGCGTTCAAAAGGAAAAAACCGCTGATTCGTGCGTTTGGCGGCTCGAAAACGCGTTTTCCGGCCTTTTCGAGTCGTTTGGTGCACAAAACCACGTTCAAAAGGAAAAACCCACTGATTCGTGCGTTTGGAGGCTCGAAAACGCGTTTTCTGGCCTTTTCGAGTCGTTTGGTGCACAAAACCACGTTCAAAAGGAAAAACCCACTGATTCGTGCGTTTGGAGGCTCGAAAACGCGTTTTCCGGCCTTTTCGAGTCGTTTGGTGCGCAAAACCACGTTCAAAAGGAAAAAACCACTGATTCGTGCGTTTGGAGGCTCGAAAACGCGTTTTCTGGCCTTTTCGAGTCGTTTGGTGCACAAAACCACGTTCAAAAGGAAAAAACCACTGATTCGTGCGTTTGGAGGCTCGAAAAACGCGTTTTCTGGCCTTTTCGAGTCGTTTGGTGCACAAAACCGCGTTCAAAAGGAAAAAACCACTGATTCGTGCGTTTGGAGGCTCGAAAACGCGTTTTCTGGCCTTTTCGAGTCGTTTGGTGCACAAAACCGCGTTCAAAAGGAAAAAACCGCTGATTCGTGCGTTTGGAGGCTCGAAAACGCGTTTTCCGGCCTTTTCGAGTCGTTTGGTGCACAAAACCACGTTCAAAAGGAAAAAACCACTGATTCGTGCGTTTGGAGGCTCGAAAACGCGTTTTCTGGCCTTTTCGAGTCGTTTGGTGCACAAAACCACGTTCAAAAGGAAAAAACCACTGATTCGTGCGTTTGGAGGCTCGAAAACGCGTTTTCTGGCCTTTTCGAGACGTTTGGTGCACAAAACCACGTTCAAAAGGAAAAAACCACTGATTCGTGCGTTTGGAGTCTCGAAAACGCGTTTTCTGGCCTTTTCGAGTCGTTTGGTGCACAAAACCACGTTCAAAAGGAAAAAAACCACTGATTCGTGCGTTTGGAGGCTCGAAAACGCGTTTTCTGGCCTTTTCGAGTCGTTGGGTGCACAAAACCGCGTTCAAAAGAAAAAACCACTGATTCGTGCGTTTGGAGGCTCGAAAATACGTTTTCTGGCCTTTTCGAGTCGTTTGCTGCTGTGACGTCGGGCAGACCGACGTCTGTAGTATATAAGTCTGAACCATATACGGGAACCATGTAATCAAATACCTATATAAGATAGCACGTAATACCACACGCATCGTGTGACGATAGATATAAGAATGCATATGTAATCCAATAGCAAGATAAGATATTAACCAACCAGATGTAAACTAACACCACGATAAGATAAGAAACGAATGTAAACCGATAACCAGCAAGAATCAGCACACCACCACATGACATCATCGATGACGCAACCCGATGACTCATGTCGACCGACCACACCAGAAGAAAGATAAGATTAACTTCACGGAACAGCGGATGCAAAACATCCGCTCAGATTAGATACCAACATTCCATACCAAGATTAACACACTCATGTAACAGGGCCCTATAAAAGGTCCTGCCCCATAGCAATAATTTAGTCTTCTCCGGAGCTCTCGAGTACCTCGAGCTACACGGGTACTCCGGTCGGAAACCCCGGTCGTTATTCTACGACGAAGCTACTACCGTCTAAACTACGAAACTACGAAACTCTACGACTTTGTAACTCCGCGCAACGCGAGCAAGCTAAGTATAAACGCCTACGAATCATCGACACACAACCTTTATAACGACCAACGCATTCTCAATTGTATTATTCTTATCCTACCGATTTAATTATATTAAATATATTATTTTACCGTATTATTGTCATTCACTCAATTCATATAAGCCTCTCGACGAGCATTCACTAGTGAACATAATACTTCGATACATCTCAGTACGGAAACCGTACCTATCCGCGACATTACGCGTATATTATTCGCGAACTACGGAAGTGCTACAGTGCAAAGTCTTTTTCCCTGGACCTCCAACCGGCGGACCCAAGGCGTCTAACCGTCAGGAAGGAGTATCTCTGGTGAGTCAAGCACGTGTACACGATAACAGCCCGGGTAGACGCGTGACGTACGTGCCGCGTGATCCAAAAGGGATAATAAATAGTTGCATCCGTATCGGGCCCTTGTTAAAATCAAGGCTAGACAACCCGGGACGTAACAAAATTGGTGGCAGCGATGGGATAATCCTACTGTCATCGTGTATTACTAACCGTCAAAATCTCGCCTCGAAGGTAGAAAGAAATTACTGCACCTTCCCACGCGAGGAGAACCTCACTCGTGCTCTCCGCGACGCGAACTAAGCTCCTGCTTGCCCCCACCACGCCGCGCCTTCTGCGCCGACGCAACGCTTACCCCCACCGCGCCGAGCATTCTGCGCCGACGCACCGCTCACCCCCACTACGCCGACCCCCACGCGTCGCGCCAGCCAACGCCCAAGCGCCAGCCCATCTCCGCCGCTCGAACCGCAATTACGCATCGCTCCGCGCTCAGAATAGAATCACCGAACAATAGTGCAAAGTGTGTAGTGACAAAGTGACAGACAAGGTACAACGAATCCTTTCCACTCTCTTACTTCCCTTTTACTACGTTAACAATTATCTCATAAACCTCGATACCATTATAGCGAAAGAAACGCACAACCACCGCGCATTATCCAAAAGGACACGCGCGACAACCGCGCAATCCCCAGACAAAAACTGCGCGACAAACCGCCGCACCTTTGAAAAGGGAAGGCGCGAAAACCGCCGCAACTGCGAAAAAGGAAAACACGCGACAACCGCTGCAATTCAGAACGCTACGTGCTATAGAGGCAAAGCCATGTGCTTTAAAAGGTTAAATAGTGATTCTTGAATACCAATTTTCTAAAAAATTTTTTTTTATTATCTAAACATATATAAACGTCCCTCCAACTCCCTTTATTCCACTGAAAATGGCTACCGGCCCTGAAACACGTTCCGTTTCCGCGCGAAATGCCGCAGAACCCTTAGACGAACACGAAATCCACGTAATGAGAAAACAACTGTCAGACCGCGAACGCCGACTCAGAAACGAGGCACAGAACCTCGAACGCGAACGCGAAATATTAGAAACAGAACGCCGCGTGAAAGAAGCCCTCCGTACCGAATTAGAGGCAATGAAACGCGAAAGACAACAAGCTACGCAACCCGTGAACCATCACCAACCGTACGCTAACGAACCATGGGAGTACACGCTAAAGGAAGCAGTAAGTACCATTCCCAATTTCGACGGACACAATATGGCCGTACTTCAATTCTCACGCGCATGCCGCCGAGCTCGCGACATTATTCCCCCGAACGCAGAAAACACCCTCACCCGCCTTATAATTACACGCTTACGCGGACGCGCCGCGATCGCGATCGAAGACTACGCAATCAGCGACGTATTAACGCTTTGCGATAGATTAAATGAAGTTTTTGGAACGAATCGCTCCGTAGATCATTACCGCGGAGAATTAGCAAATATATTTATGGGACCCAATGAACACGTCCTAGATTTTATTAGCCGCGTAAAAGACCTCCGCGACGCGATATTAGATTCTGCGCGCAACCCAGAAATAAAAGCGGACATCGATGAACTCACCGCAGATAGCTTCATCGACGGGTTAATTCCGTCGCTAAGAACAGAAATCCGATCTCTTAGACGTGAAAAACTTTATGTGATTTTCGACGAGTCAATCCGTGCGTTCAAACAGTTAGAACTAGATAAGCAGAGATACGGCGGAATTCCTGCAGATACGCGCCGCGACCAATTCTCACGTTCGGGACAAAGGGCGACGTCACCATACACGCGCGCTCCGACACCCGATAGGCGCATGACGTCACCGCCGCGCCGACCGAACGCCCTACCGCGTGACTCATACCGCTCAGCGTCTCCATATCCTTATCGCCGCGAAGAATGCGATAACACTCGCCGCGACGTTTATCGCGACGATATACAATACCGCCCGACGAAGAACTCAGATAATAATTATCGCCGCGACACACAATATCAACCGAGAAATAACTCCGACAATAATTATCACCGCAACGCCTGTCGCGACGATACACAATATCAACCGAGAAATAACTCCGATAATAATTATCGCCGCGACACCTATCGCAACGACTCTCAATAGCAACCATCGAGAAACTTCGATAATAATTACCATCGCGACACGCGAAGTCGACCAACTAGCAATCCCGATAATAACTATCGCCGCGACGATAGACCCCGTGATAATAATAACCGCGAGACGCAATACAATAACCCTCGCAAAAACACACGCGTATGCTCCTACTGCCGCTTACCAGGCCACGACAAAGAATATTGCCGCAAATTCGCCCGCGCAAACCCCACGAATTCGGGAAACGAGCAGGGCCTCCCGCCGAACCAGTATCGTCGACGAGAGGTCCCAATGACAAAACCGATCCGCATAATATCAACGGAAAACCTTGCATCGCTACCGCAGGCGTAGACGAGGACGTAATTCCGCGCATAACGGTATCTTCCCCCGAATTAATACATGAAGCTAACTTTATGATAGACACGGGCGCCGAACCGAACTTAATAAAAATCGGTATATTAAAACCCGACGCGAAAATCGACGTGACCGACACAGTCAAAATGGCCGAAATCACCCCCGATCGCGTTCACACTATCGGAGCTACACACATTAGCATATACGGAGTAACCTCCAAATTCCAAGTAGTCCCCGACGACTTTCCTATTCCTATGGACGGAATCCTAGGAAATAGATTTTTACTAGAGGGTGCAGAAATTTCGTACCCACAAGGTAAATTGACGTGGCAAGGAAACGTTATTCCCTTCGCCAACCCGCGTTCAACCGTTAGCATCCCGGGAAGAACCATTGCCACAATCCCAATACGAGTATCCGGATCAGCCGAAGACTACGTACCGCGGCAAGAAATAGCACCTGGTGTACGCGTGCTTCACAGCCTCGTGCGTAACGTAAACGGCAGATCGGCCGTAAGATGCGTAAACGCATCAGAAACCTGCAGAACATTCGCCATGCCGACAATAGAGCTGGAGGAGGTCGAAATAATTTTAAGTGAAAAACCTGATATTTACCCCGCCAAAGCGGATGATAACAGGGACGTATTTAATTTCTTGGATAAATCCAAAACATACGCCGACGTGGCCAAGTCTAATCACTGCGTAAACGCAGCTCTTTATCACACAACAAGAAAGTCGCCTAACGACCGCATCAATGAAATCTTACGCTGTATAAATACCGCGCACCTAAACTCAGAAGAGGCAAAGCATGTGAAAAATTTGATAGATAACAATTTCGACCCCTTCCACCTCGAAGGTGATAGACTGTGAAAAACACACTCTGTAAGTCATAAGATTCCTACCACAGACTCAATCCCCATTAATGTAAAGCAATATCGCTATCCCGCAATCCACAAAGAAGAAATAAACAAACAGATGAGAGAGCTCCTAGACAACGAAATTGTAAAACCTTCGTCCTCACCTTACAATAGCCCGCTCTGGATCGTACCCAAGATGGCGGACGAACACGGTAACAAAAGGTGGCGATTGGTTATTGACTACAGAGCTCTCAACGAAAAATCAGTACCAGATGCGTACCCCTTGCCCAATATCACCGACATTTTAGACCAGCTAGGCAGCGCGAAGTATTTTAGCGTCTTCGACTTAAAGAGTGGTTTTCACCAGATCGGCATGAGCGAGGAGGACGCGGGGAAAACTGCATTTTCAACACCCTACGGGCATTACCAATTTAATAGAATGCCATTCGGCCTGCGCAATGCACCGGCCACGTTCCAAAGGTTAATGGACGCCGTATTGACCGGGCTACAAGGCAACGAACTATTTGTATACCTCGACGACATTGTCATTTACGCCCGCTCCCTGGCGGAACACCAGGATAAATTCAATAAATTGGCTGAGCGATTGCGCAGAGCGAATCTAAAATTAGAGCCATCCAAATGCGGGTTCCTTCATAAGGATGTAGCGTATCTCGGATACATAATTGGGCAAGACGGAGTAAAACCCTGCCCTAGTAAAGTCACCGCGGTAAAAAATTTTCCAACCCCAAAATCGACAAAGAACTTCCGCGAATTCCTCGGCCTAGCCGGTTACTACCGCCGATTTATAGATAAATTTTCACAAATCTCAAAACCTTTAACAACCTTGCTACGGAAAGGTGTAAAATTCACATGGGGACCAACCCAGCAACTTGCGTTTGAAACGCTCCGCGAAGCATTATGCCACGAACCAGTCCTACAATACCCTGATTTCTCAACCCCTTTCCACATAACCACTGATGCTTCCGGATACGCGATCGGAGCGCTTTTGAGTCAGGGCGAAATAGGAAAAGACAAGCCCATCGCATACGCATCCCGGTTATTGCAAGGAGCGGAAACAAATTACTCAACTATCGAGAAAGAATGCCTGGAAATAATCTATGCCGTACAATACTTCAGGTCATATATATATGGCAAACAATTCAATTTAATCACAGACCATAAACCACTGGTCTGGATGCATTCGGTGCGCGACCCTACCTCACGATTATTACGATGGCGTCTGAAGCTCGCGGAATACGAATACAAAATAATTTACAAAGCAGGAAAAACAAATGTCAACGCTGACGCATTATCTCGAAACCCAACGGTTCTTCCCGTCTGATCAGACTTAACGGACGACTGCATTTTCGACCCCTCAGCCCCATCCGTATCATCCGCACCACCCCCTCCTGCACCCGAGATTCATACGGAGGCACCTCCTAGTATTAATACGGAACAGCACGTCACCAGCGCACCGGCAAATGCAACAAGACGCACAATACAAGCCACCCGAGACAGGCTGATCATGCGACGCGACAACATCGCTTGCTTCGTAACCCTGGACGGCCAACCACTGGACCAAGGAGGCCTCGATCTAACCCTACAAGGAAAACTGAAAGCCCCTACAGATATGTGGGTCGGACGAGCCAAAGTACAAAACCTCGGCTCTCATAAACTCATCCTCCTCCCCGTCAAAGCTACACCATCGGACAACGCAAACCGCCCGGACCTCCTAGAATGTCTCCAAGCCCTATACGACGTCTGTACAGAACTCAGACTCCCCTCCGTTAGTATCTCCCGAACATCGATTGACGACATCCTCTGGAACACCATCCAAAGAACCTTATCCGATCTCTTCACCCCCACAGACACAAAAATTTTTATATTCACACATGAAGTACGTATTCCCCGCGAAGAAGAAAAGAGTGAAATACTACGCGAAAACCACGTATCTGCGTATGCAGGCCACAAGGGCATCCATAAGACATACCGCAGGATACGCGAACGATATTTCTGGCCGACCCTTAAGGCCGATGTACAGAACCTCGTAAACAACTGCGAAAGTTGCCAAATAAGTAAATTAACCCGCGTTAAGACTCGACAACCCATGACACTAACGGACACACCGGGACAAGCATTCGACAAAGTATCTATGGACATTGTCGGCCCACTACCCATAACAACATGTGGCAACACGTACATTCTCACAGTACAAGATTTACTTACCAAATACTCACTCGCTATTCCCCTAAAAAACGCAAACTCAGTGGAAACAGCAGACGCTATGGTAAATCACCTTATTTGTAGATTCGGCGCACCGAAAGCAATCCTGACCGACAAAGGCAGTAACTTCACCAGCTCGTTAATGAAATCAGTAGCACGCAGATTCCGCATAACCCAACTCCGAACAACGGCATTTTACCCTCAAAGCAATGGATCAATCGAACGATCACATCATGTCCTCACAGAATACCTAAAGCAATATGTTTCTCGCAATAACTGGGACCAATGGCTCAACCTGGCCATGTTTTCATATAACACTAGCGTACATGAGGGCACTAACTACACCCCGCACGAACTCGTTTTCGGACGCCTAGCCCGAGTTCCATCCTCTCATCCTTACATAGCGGACACCGCCGACAATTCCTATAACTCATACCTCCAAAACCTCCAGGAGAAACTAACGAACACCGTAGCGAGGGCCCGCGAAAACCTAACGCAAGCAAAAGTCAAATCCAAACAATATTACGACAGAAAGACGAATGAACAAACTTTCAAAGTCTACGATCGCGTCTTCCTCCTGAAGGAACCCCGCAAAGGCAAATTCGATAACGAATACACCGGCCCACACGAGGTTATAGAGATACTCCCAAACCATAACGTTAAGATTGTAATGAACGGACGATTGAGAATCGTGCATAGCAACAAGCTAAAACTCGCGAAACACACCACCGCATGCGTCACTAGGATAACGACGTCAGAACCCCCCATCACCGCGCCGCCGCTCATACAAATGGCAAAAGAATACATCATAAGTAGTAACACAACCATTCATTGTAACGAGCTGAGTACAGCAAAACCATCCACGCAATACGAAAATAATGTCAACGCGCCATCAATCACACCATATGAACTAAGCACAAGCGAGCCCCCCCCTCCAGAACATCCGATCCCTAACCCTGGCAGCAACACGGCACCATGGACGGATGCCCTCTCCGAGGATGACACCACGCAGGCCACAGCCCTGACTAACAATTGCGAAGTACCCACCCCAGGCACCATCGCCTTAACAATTACAAAAAGAACGAAGCATGACCACACAGCCATCGACTCCACCAAAGAAACCGGAGAAGCTAAAATGCCCCCGCAACCACAAATCACAAGAGGCTGCCAGAACTCGCGTCTAAACAATGACACCATAAAGAACAAACCGGAAGTCAAGGAACCATCGAATATAAAAGGCTCCTACCAAACCTCTGAAGAATCACTCACCCACGATGTGCTACAGAGGACGCGTCCGCATCAGCGAGAAACAGAAACACATTCGCCTGGTGCGAATGGAGGTGGCAACCACGTTTTGCAGCCACCTTGTCTTCTTCGCAACAGAGGAGGACGACGACATATGCGAAGATTGCGCAAACAAAACCCCAGAGTTGGAACGGTTCGAAAGACACGGACCAAGCGTCTTCCCCGAACCATCCCCGTGCATGGCCTGCGGAAAAAGAACAAATTCTATCCGACCGGCCCACGACTGCAACCATTGCGTCGCCCTTATCATGCGACACGTTCGCAACGAGTTGCGAATGGGAAACCTTCAAATCTGAGGCAAGGACCCGAAGGACCCGAGCCCTCACATAACATCACGCTTCGCTCACGAAATACCAAGACAGCCCAAATCATCTGGAGTGCCATGGCCTACCTACGCACTCACCTACAAGCTAAACGAAAAAGGAAATACTATGCGCCCTCAGGAGCAGCAACAGGCCAGCCGACCATATCGCCCTACCCAAAACCTCAAGATCACCCACCCCAATACACCCTCAAGTGCATCATAGCCCCACGTACAACACACGCATTCCCACAAATAAGACCCATCTTCGCTGTTCAAATAAAGACACTACAAGTAAAAACGATTAGAGACAATAAGTGCGACGTACATATTCCTTCGCCGACGACTTATCATCACTCGACGAACAAAGACATTAAGTGTACCCGCCCCATTGTAAACATAGACACTAAAAAGAAGTGCAACCCCCCAACGCAAACGAACACGACTCCACCTATGAAACGAGGAAAAACAAATTTACTACATAAATTTGTTTATTTCCCAGGGATGGAGGTGTGACGTCGGGCAGACCGACGTCTGTAGTATATAAGTCTAAACCATATAAGGGAACCATGTAATCAAATACCTATATAAGATAGCACGTAATACCACACGCATCGTGTGACGATAGATATAAGAATGCATATGTAATCCAATAGCAAGATAAGATATTAACCAACCAACTGTAAACTAACACCACGATAAGATAAGAAACGAATGTAAACCGATAACCAGCAAGAATCAGCACACCACCACATGACATCATCGATGACGCAACCCGATGACTCATGTCGACCGACCACACCAGAAGAAAGATAAGATTAACTTCACGGAACAGCGGATGCAAAACATCCGCTCAGATTAGATACCAACATTCCATACCATGATTAACTTCCCCACACTCATGTAACAGGGCCCTATAAAAGGTCCTGCCCCATAGCAATAATTCAGTCTTCTCCGGAGCTCTCGAGTACCTCGAGCTACACGGGTACTCCGGTCGGAAACCCCGGTCGTTATTCTACGACGAAGCTGCTACCGTCTAAACTACGAAACTACGAAACTCTACGACATTGTAACTCCGCGCAACGCGAGCAAGCTAAGTATAAACGCCTACGAATCATCGACACACAACCTTTATAACGACCAAAGCATTCTCAATTGTATTATTCTTATCCTACCGATTTAATTATATTAAATATATTATTATACCGTATTATTGTCATTCAATCAATTGATATAAGCCTCTCGACGAGCATTCACTAGTGAACATAATACTTCGATACATCTCAGTACGGAAACCGTACCTATCCGCGACATTACGCGTATATTATTCGCGAACTACGGAAGTGCTACAGTGCAAAGTCTTTTTCCCTGGACCTCCAACCGGCGGACCCAAGGCGTCTAGTCGTCAGGAAGGAGTATCTCTGGTGAGTCAAGTACGTGTACACGATAACAGCCCGGGTAGACGCGTGACGTACGTGCCGCGTGATCCAAAAGGGATAATAAATAGTTGCATCCGTATCGGGCCCTTGTTAAAATCAAGGCTAGACAACCCGGGACGTAACACTTTTGAACGTGGTTTTGTGCACCAAACGACTCGAAAAGGCCGGAAAACGCGTTTTCGAGCCTCCAAACGCACGAATCAGCGGTTTTTTCCTTTTGAACGCGGTTTTGCGCACCAAACGACTCGAAAAGGCCAGAAAACGCGTTTTCGAGCCTCCATACGCACGAATCAGTGGTTTTTTCCTTTTGAACGTGGTTTTGTGCTCCAGACAACTCGAAAAGGCCGGAAAACGCGTTTTCGAGCCTCCAAACGCACGAATCAGCGGTTTTTTCCTTTTGAACGCGGTTTTGTGCACCAAACGACTCGAAAAGGCCAGAAAACGCGTTTTCGAGCCTCCAAACGCACGAATCAGTGGTTTTTCCTTTTGAACGCAGTTTTGTGCACCAAACGACTCGAAAAGGTCGGAAAACACGTTTTCGAGCATCCAAACGCACGAATCAGCGGTTTTTTCCTTTTGAACGCGGTTTTGCGCACCAAACGACTCGAAAATGCCAGAAAACGCGTTTTCGAGCCTCCATACGCACGAATCAGTGGTTTTTTCCTTTTGAACGTGGTTTTGTGCACCAAACGACTCGAAAAGGCCGGAAATCGCGTTTACGAGCATCCAAACGCACGAATCAGCGGTTTTTTCCTTTTGAACGCGGTTTTGCGCACCAAACGACTCGAAAAGGCCAGAAAACGCGTTTTCGAGCCTCCATACGCACGAATCAGTGGTTTTTTCCTTTTGAACGTGGTTTTGTGCTCCAGACAACTCGAAAAGGCCGGAAAACGCGTTTTCGAGCCTCCAAACGCACGAATCAGCGGTTTTTTCCTTTTGAACGCGGTTTTGTGCACCAAACGACTCGAAAAGGCCAGAAAACGCGTTTTCGAGCCTCCAAACGCACGAATCAGTGGTTTTTCCTTTTGAACGCAGGTTTTGTGTACCAAAGGACTCGAAAAGGCCGGAAAACACGTTTTCGAGCATCCAAACGCACGAATCAGCGGTTTATTCCTTGTGAACGCGGCTTTGCGCACCAACCGACTCGAAAAGGCCAGAAAACGTGTTTTCGAGCCTCCATACACACTAATCAGTGGTTTTTTCCTTTTGAACCCGGTTTTGTGCAGCAAACGACTCGAAAAGGCCAGAAAACGCGTTTTCGAGCCTCCAAACGCACGAATCTGTGTGTCACGTCCCTGGTTGTTGGGTCGGTGACAGTTGATTTTATTTCAATATTTTTCTAAAAGATTTATCGTTTGTCTTTTACAGGATCGACCGACGAGCGGCAACCGGAGGATCCTGGGGATACTCGTCGCAGGTTTTCGTCTGGGCTACTACCGAAACGGAGGTGCCACCAATGAACGGGCGCGCAGGATTTTCGGATTTAGGAAACGTTTTGTGTAATATGGTTTCGGAAAATAAAGAGAACTTTATAAAGTATATTTTATTCTTCTATTCGAATATCGCCTGATTCCACAGCTAATATAATTTCATATTCCTCCTCTGTAAATTCGAATCCTCCTTCGGAATTTATTTGCTGAACGTCAAACGGGGCGGCGGGGGTAAATTGAATAGTTTCCTCGCGCTGGGCTAGAGAACGCCTTTCCCATTCGGCCTCTAACTCCTCTAAGTAAGCTTGCAAGGGGTCTGCGGGGATCTGCGGGGGGTCAGTTAACTCCTCGGGGCGGACTGGTGAGTAGGAAAGCTCTGGGGTCGGGTCCACGACACCAAGTACGCCGAGCTCGCCGCCCTCCAAGGGTTCCGAAAGGGGCGCCGCCGCTTTGCGGGACTGCCTACCCCGGACTCCCCTAAGGATTCGGTCGAGCCGCCTCTGTGTCGCGCGGAGGAGCCTCCTTTTCGCGCGTTGCCGTTGCCTGTGAGCCTTTCGTGAGGCTCTACTGTGTCGCTTGGACATCTACCATAAATCGAGAAAAAGAATGCGTTTAACTCTATTATAATTTACAACTCGCAGTTCGATCAAGGTTGGATTTATTGCTTAACTCTAATGCAATGTTCCCTTTCGAGATGGAATTCGCACCTGGCAATTATCTATCGACTTAGCGTGCAGAAATCATGCGGCTTTCCCTACGAGATGGAAGCCACACAGAAATCCGCATTGCCCCAGTCGACGAGCAATATCCAACCTGGATCCCCGCGCAATGAGATAGCACAAGTTAAATTTTAATTCTTTATTTCAATAAAATTCGCAAGAGAAGGAACTATGGTGCTGAGGGATTTACGAAACGCGAAATTAATAAACTAATAATAAATCGAATATGTTTCTATCACTTCTAATACAAATGTTATAATAATAAACTGGAGTTATTTCCACCTTTCTAAATCGTAACGTATTAATTATAAATCGTAAACGTAGTCGCTGGAAGCTGCTGGAGATTTCCAACTGTCTATCTCCGAACTTTCTAGTCTATCGAAAATTCTAACTGTCTATCTGATTTAAATCGATACTCGCTGAACTGATTATTTCTCGATCTTTGAATTTGCCGAACTAGCGAACTGTTGAACTCTCTCTCTAAACTCTTGAACTGTTGAACTGTCGAAACTGTCGAAAGCTTCCTTATAACTCTTCTTAAAACTTTTCTTAAACTTTTGTTACGTCCCGCGATACCGACCCGCAAATTCGACAAATATCGCACTCCGCAACTTTTACAAATTAATGTAACAGAACTCACCTTTCGAACACACGGCGACTCATCAGATTCGAACACGGACAATTTACGAACACACCGAGAAACTCGCCGACGTCATCCCCGCCACTTTTCCCAAAGCCGCGACAAAACCTATAAAATAGTATCAATAATTAATTATACTATCGCAACACAAACATTTCACAACACAAACCGCGAGGAAATTGCAAATTTAATAATTTACTCTATTTCACTTCACAACATAACCTACAAAATATTAACACGTAGCCGATACAGTAAAAACGACAACCAACACGAATCATAACACGCGCAAACCGATTTTTGAGCTACAATATTCCTTTTAGATACGAATTTCATATTAGTTCATATAAATTACGAAATATGATTACCTGTACAATACATCGAAACATAACCTATAAATAGGTCTGTAAACACCAGTTGTACGTTGTGGCGACTTCCCCAATGATTAATTAACCGCAGACACGAACTAGAATCTGAACAAAGAAATCTAATTAATCAAAACTTCTCGCCACACCGTAAAACACGTATAAATTATACTTATATTATGCAAGCGGAAAATAGCTGTACGACCGACACAGAAGCGCACGCTCGATCCCGTCGGCGTTCCGAACGCCACTGAATCGGCAAGCACCGGCCGGCGCGAGCGCGGCGGTAGGGGAGTATGGAGCCTTCCCCTCACGATTGCCTCACCACCGAACCACCCTCTGGAACTCCTCAACACCCCTGGAGGGGATTAAAACATATAAATACCCCGGATCGCGCACCTGAGGATCAGTTTAGGAAAAGTTTAAGAAAAGTTTAAGAAAAGTTTAAGAAGTGTTTAAGAAGAGCTTAAGAAAAGTTTAAGACCAGTTTAAGAAAAGTTTAAGAAGAGTTTTAAGAAAAGTTTAAGAAGGGTTTAAGAAAAGTTTAAGTAGTGTTTAAGAAAAGTTTAAGATCAGTTAAGAAAAGTTTAAGAAAAGTTTAAGAAGAGTTTAAGAATAGTTTAAGAAGAGTTTAAGCAGAGTTTAAGAAAAGATTAAGAACAGTTTTAAGTTCAGTTTAAGAAAAGTTTAAGGAGAGTTTAAGACCAGTTTAAGAAAAGTTTAAGGAGAGTTTAAGAAAAGTTTAAGAAAAGATTAAGAACAGTTTTAAGTTCAGTTTAAGAAAAGTTTAAGAAGAGTTTAAGAAAAGTTTAAGAAAAGTTTAAGAAGAGTTTAAGAAAAGTTTAAGAAAAGTTTAAGAAGAGTTTAAGAAAAGTTTAAGAAAAGTTTAAGGAGAGGTTAAGAAAAGTTTAAGAACAGTTAAAGAAAAGTTTAAGAAAAGTTTAAGAAGAGTTTAAGAAAAGTTTAAGAACAGTTTAAGAAAAGTTTAAGAAGAGTTTAAGAAAAGTTTAAGAAAAGTTTAAGAAGAGCTTAAGAAAAGTTTAAGAAAAGTTTATAGAAGAGTTTTAAGGAAGTTTTCGACAGTTTCGACAGTTCAACAGTTCAAGAGTTTAGAGAGAGAGTTCAACAATTCGCTAGTTCGGCAAATTCAAAGATCGAGAAATAATCAGTTCAGCGAGTATCGATTTAAATCAGATAGACAGTTAGAATTTTCGATAGACTAGAAAGTTCGGAGATAGACAGTTGGAAATCTCCAGCAGCTTGCAGCGACTACGTTTACGATTTATAATTAATACGGTTCGATTTAGAAAGGTGGAAATAACTCCAGTTTATTATTATAACATTTGTATTAGAAGTGATAGAAACATATTCGATTTATTATTAGTTTATTAATTTCGCGTTTCGTAAATTCCTCAGCACCATAGTTCCTTCTCTTGCGAATTTTATTGAAATAAATAATTATAATTTAACTTGTGCTATCTCATTGCGCGTGGATCCAGGTTGGATATTGCTCGTCGACCGGGGCAATGCGTATTTCTGTGTGGCTTCCATCTCGTAGGGAAAGCCGCATGATTTCTGCACGCTAAGTCGATAGATAATTGCCAGGTGCGAATTCCATCTCGAAAGGGAACATTGCATTAGAGTTAAGCAATAAATCCAACGTTGATCGAACTGCGAGTTGTAAATTATAATAGAGTTAAACGCATCCTTTTTCTCGATTTATGGTAGATGTCCAAGCGACACAGTAGAGCCTCACGAAAGGCTCACAGGCAACGGCAACGCGCGAAAAGGAGGCTCCTCCGCGCGACACAGAGGCGGCTCGACCGAATCCTTGGGGGAGTCCGGGGTAGGCAGTCCCGCAAAGCGGAGGCGCCCCTACCGGAACCCTTGGAGGGCGGCGAGCTCGGCGTACTTGGTGTCGTGGACCCGACCGCAGAGCTTTCCTACTCACCAGTCCGCCCCGAGGAGTTAACTGACCCCCCGCAGATCCCCGCGGACCCCTTGCAAGCTTACTTAGAGGAGTTAGAGGCCGACTGGGAAAGGCGTTCTCTAGCCCAGCGCGAGGAAACTATTCAATTTACCCCCGCCGCCCCGCTTGACGTTCAGCAAATAAATTCCGAAGGAGGATTCGAATTTACAGAGGAGGAATATGAAATTATATTAGCTGTGGAATCAGGCGATATTCGAATAGAAGAATAAAATATATTTTATAAAGTTCTCTTTATTTTCCGAAACCACATTACACAAAACGTTTCCTAAATCCGAAAATCCTGCGCGCCCGTTCATTGGTGGCACCTCCGTTTCGGAAGTAGCCGAGACGAAAACTTGCGACGAGTATCCCCAGGATCCTCCGGTTGCCGCTCGTCGGTCGATCCTGTAAAAGACAAAGGATAAATCTTTTACAAAAATATTGAAATAAAATCAACTGTCACCGACCCAGCAACCAGGGACGTGACACTTTTCTTAAACTTTTCTTAAACTGAAACTCGGGTGCGCGATCCGGGGTATTTATATGCTTCAATCCCCTAAAGGGGTGTTGAGGGGTTCCAGAGGGTGGTTCGGTGATGAGGCAATCGTGAGGGGAAGGCTCCATACTCCCCTACCGCCTCGCTCGCGCCGGCCGGTGCTTGCCGATTCAGTGGCGTTCGGAAAGCCGACGGGATCGAGCGTGCGCTTCTGTGTCGGTCGTACAGCTATTTTCCGCTTGCATAATATAAGTATAATTTATACGTGTTTTACGGTGTGGCGAGAAGTTTCGATTAATTAGATTTCTTTGTTCAGATTCTAGTTCGTGTCTGCGGTTAATTAATCATTGGGGAAGTCGCCACAACGTACAACTGTGTTTACACACCTATTTATAAGTTATGTTTCGATGTATTGTACAGGTAATCATATTTCGTAATTTATATGAACTAATATGAAATTCGTATCTAAAAGGAATATTGTAGCTCAAAAATCGGTTTGCGCGTGTTATGATTCGTGTTGGTTGTCGTTTTTACTCTATCGGCTACGTGTTAATATTTTGTAGGTTATGTTGTGAAGTGAAATAGAGTAAATTATTAAATTTGCAATTTCCTCGCGGTTTGTGTTGTGAAATGTTTGTGTTGCGATAGTATAATTAATTATTGATACTATTTTATAGGTTTTGTCGCGGCTTTGGGAAAAGTGGCGGGGATGACGTCGGCGAGTTTCTCGGTGTGTTCGTAAATTGTCCGAGTTCGAATCTGATGAGTCGCCGTGTGTTCGAAAGGTGAGTTCTGTTACATTAATTTGTAAAAGTTGCGGAGTGCGATATTTGTCGAATTTGCGGGTCGGTATCGCGGGACGTAACAAAACGACTCGAAAAGGCCAGAAAACGCGTTTTCGAGCCTCCAAACGCACGAATCAGTGGTTTTTTCCTTTTGAACGCGGTTTTGTGCACCAAACGACTCGAAAAGGCCAGAAAACGCGTTTTCGAGCCTCCAAACGCACGAATCAGCGGTTTTTTCCTTTTGAACGCGGTTTTGTGCACCAAACGTCTCGAAAAGGCCAGAAAACGCGTTTTCGAGCCTCCAAACGCACGAATCAGTGGTTTTTTCCTTTTGAACGTGGTTTTGAGCACCAAACGACTCGAAAAGGCCGGAAAACGCGTTTTCGAGCCTCCAAACGCACGAATCAGTGGTTTTTTCCTTTTGAACGCGGTTTTGTGCACCAAACGACTCGAAAAGGCCAGAAAACGCGTTTTCGAGCCTCCAAACGCACGAATCAGTGGTTTTTTCCTTTTGAACGCGGTTTTGTGCACCAAACGACTCGAAAAGGCCAGAAAACGCGTTTTCGAGCCTCCAAACGCACGAATCAGTGGTTTTTTCCTTTTGAACGCGGTTTTGTGCACCAAACGACTCGAAAAGGCCAGAAAACGCGTTTTCGAGCCTCCAAACGCACGAATCAGTGGTTTTTTCCTTTTGAACGTGGTTTTGTGCACCAAACGTCTCGAAAAGGCCAGAAAACGCGTTTTCGAGCCTCCAAACGCACGAATCAGTGGTTTTTTCCTTTTGAACGTGGTTTTGTGCACCAAACGACTCGAAAAGGCCAGAAAACGCGTTTTCGAGCCTCCAAACGCACGAATCAGTGGTTTTTTCCTTTTGAACGCGGTTTTGTGCACCAAACGACTCGAAAAGGCCAGAAAACGCGTTTTCGAGCCTCCAAACGCACGAATCAGTGGTTTTTTCCTTTTGAACGCGGTTTTGTGCACCAAACGACTCGAAAAGGCCAGAAAACGCGTTTTCGAGCCTCCAAACGCACGAATCAGTGGTTTTTTCCTTTTGAACGTGGTTTTGTGCACCAAACGACTCGAAAAGGCCAGAAAACGCGTTTTCGAGCCTCCAAACGCACGAATCAGTGGTTTTTTCCTTTTGAACGTGGTTTTGTGCACCAAACGACTCGAAAAGGCCGGAAAACGCGTTTTCGAGCCTCCAAACGCACGAATCAGCGGTTTTTTCCTTTTGAACGCGGTTTTGCGCACCAAACGACTCGAAAAGGCCAGAAAACGCGTTTTCGAGCCTCCAAACGCACGAATCAGTGGTTTTTTCCTTTTGAACGCGGTTTTGCGCACCAAACGACTCGAAAAGGCCAGAAAACGCGTTTTCGAGCCTCCAAACGCACGAATCAGTGGTTTTTTCCTTTTGAACGGGGTTTTGAGCACCAAACGACTCGAAAAGGCCGGAAAACGCGTTTTCGAGCCTCCAAACGCACGAATCAGTCGTTTTTTCCTTTTGAACGTGGTTTTGTGCACCAAACGACTCGAAAAGGCCAGAAAACGCGTTTTCGAGCCTCCAAACGCACGAATCAGTGGTTTTTTCCTTTTGAACGTGGTTTTGTGCACCAAACGACTCGAAAAGGCCAGAAAACGCGTTTTCGAGCCTCCAAACGCACGAATCAGTGGTTTTTTCCTTTTGAACGTGGTTTTGTGCACCAAACGACTCGAAAAGGCCAGAAAACGCGTTTTCGAGCCTCCAAACGCACGAATCAGTGGTTTTTTCCTTTTGAACGTGGTTTTGTGCACCAAACGACTCGAAAAGGCCAGAAAACGCGTTTTCGAGCCTCCAAACGCACGAATCAGTGGTTTTTTCCTTTTGAACGTGGTTTTGTGCACCAAACGACTCGAAAAGGCCGGAAAACGCGTTTTCGAGCCTCCAAACGCACGAATCAGCGGTTTTTTCCTTTTGAACGCGGTTTTGCGCACCAAACGACTCGAAAAGGCCAGAAAACGCGTTTTCGAGCCTCCATAGCTACGAATCAGTGGTTTTTTCCTTTTGAACGCGGTTTTGTGCACCAAACGACTCGAAAAGGCCAGAAAACGCGTTTTCGAGCCTCCAAACGCACGAATCAGTGGTTTTTTCCTTTTGAACGTGGTTTTGTGCACCAAACGACTCGAAAAGGCAGGAAAACGCGTTTTCGAGCCTCCAAACGCACGAATCAGTGGTTTTTTCCTTTTGAACGCGGTTTTGTGCACCAAACGACTCGAAAAGGCCAGAAAACGCGTTTTCGAGCCTCCAAACGCACGAATCAGTGGTTTTTTCCTTTTGACGGTGGTTTTGTGCACCAAACGACTCGAAAAGGCAGGAAAACGCGTTTTCGAGCCTCCAAACGCACGAATCAGTGGTTTTTTCCTTTTGAACGCGGTTTTGTGCACCAAACGACTCGAAAAGGCCGGAAAACGCGTTTTCGAGCCTCCAAACGCACGAATCAGTGGTTTTTTCCTTTTGAACGTGGTTTTGTGCACCAAACGACTCGAAAAGGCAGGAAAACGCGTTTTCGAGCCTCCAAACGCACGAATCAGTGGTTTTTTCCTTTTGAACGTGGTTTTGTGCACCAAACGACTCGAAAAGGCCAGAAAACGCGTTTTCGAGCCTCCAAACGCACGAATCAGTGGTTTTTCCTTTTGAACGCGGTTTTGTGCACCAAACGACTCGAAAAGGCCAGAAAACGCGTTTTCGAGCCTCCAAACGCACGAATCAGTCGGTTTTTTCCTTTTGAACGCGGTTTTGTGCACCAAACGACTCGAAAAGGCCAGAAAACGCGTTTTCGAGCCTCCAAACGCACGAATCAGTGGTTTTTTCCTTTTGAACGCGGTTTTGTGCACCAAACGACTCGAAAAGGCCAGAAAACGCGTTTTCGAGCCTCCAAACGCACGAATCAGTGGTTTTTTCCTTTTGAACGCGGTTTTGTGCACCAAACGACTCGAAAAGGCCAGAAAACGCGTTTTCGAGCCTCCAAACGCACGAATCAGTGGTTTTTTCCTTTTGAACGCGGTTTTGTGCACCAAACGACTCGAAAAGGCCAGAAAACGCGTTTTCGAGCCTCCAAACGCACGAATCAGTGGTTTTTTCCTTTTGAACGTGGTTTTGTGCACCAAACGACTCGAAAAGGCCGGAAAACGCGTTTTCGAGCCTCCAAACGCACGAATCAGTGGTTTTTTCCTTTTGAACGCGGTTTTGTGCACCAAACGACTCGAAAAGGCCAGGAAACGCGTTTTCGAGCCTCCAAACGCACGAATCAGTGGTTTTTTCCTTTTGAACGCGGTTTTGTGCACCAAACGACTCGAAAAGGCAGGAAAACGCGTTTTCGAGCCTCCAAACGCACGAATCAGTGGTTTTTTCCTTTTGAACGCGGTTTTGTGCACCAAACGACTCGAAAAGGCCAGAAAACGCGTTTTCGAGCCTCCAAACGCACGAATCAGTGGTTTTTTCCTTTTGAACGTGGTTTTGTGCACCAAACGACTCGAAAAGGCCGGAAAACGCGTTTTCGAGCCTCCAAACGCACGAATCAGTGGTTTTTTCCTTTTGAACGTGGTTTTGTGCACCAAACGACTCGAAAAGGCCAGAAAACGCGTTTTCGAGCCTCCAAACGCACGAATCAGTGGTTTTTTCCTTTTGAACGTGGTTTTGTGCACCAAACGACTCGAAAAGGCCAGAAAACGCGTTTTCGAGCCTCCAAACGCACGAATCAGTGGTTTTTTCCTTTTGAACGCGGTTTTGTGCACCAAACGACTCGAAAAGGCCGGAAAACGCGTTTTCGAGCCTCCAAACGCACGAATCAGTGGTTTTTTCCTTTTGAACGTGGTTTTGTGCACCAAACGACTCGAAAAGGCCAGAAAACGCGTTTTCGAGCCTCCAAACGCACGAATCAGTGGTTTTTTCCTTTTGAACGTGGTTTTGTGCACCAAACGACTCGAAAAGGCCGGAAAACGCGTTTTCGAGCCTCCAAACGCACGAATCAGTGGTTTTTTCCTTTTGAACGCGGTTTTGTGCACCAAACGACTCGAAAAGGCCGGAAAACGCGTTTTCGAGCCTCCAAACGCACGAATCAGTGGTTTTTTCCTTTTGAACGCGGTTTTGTGCACCAAACGACTCGAAAAGGCCAGAAAACGCGTTTTCGAGCCTCCAAACGCACGAATCAGTGGTTTTTTCCTTTTGAACGCGGTTTTGTGCACCAAACGACTCGAAAAGGCCAGAAAACGCGTTTTCGAGCCTCCAAACGCACGAATCAGTGGTTTTTTCCTTTTGAACCGGGTTTTGTGCACCAAACGACTCGAAAAGGCCGGAAAACGCGTTTTCGAGCCTCCAAACGC
This sequence comes from Eucera pruinosa, assembly GCA_028830335.1. Taxonomy (NCBI): domain Eukaryota; kingdom Metazoa; phylum Arthropoda; class Insecta; order Hymenoptera; family Apidae; genus Eucera; species Eucera pruinosa. The sequence goes on from JAMYCR010000372.1 coordinate 21,698, forward strand.
ACGAATCAGTGGTTTTTTTCCTTTTGAACGTGGTTTTGTGCACCAAACGACTCGAAAAGGCCAGAAAACGCGTTTTCGAGCCTCCAAACGCACGAATCAGTGGTTTTTTCCTTTTGAACGTGGTTTTGTGCACCAAACGACTCGAAAAGGCAGGAAAACGCGTTTTCGAGCCTCCAAACGCACGAATCAGTGGTTTTTTCCTTTTGAACGCGGTTTTGTGCACCAAACGACTCGAAAAGGCCAGAAAACGCGTTTTCGAGCCTCCAAACGCACGAATCAGTGGTTTTTTCCTTTTGAACGCGGTTTTGTGCACCAAACGACTCGAAAAGGCCAGAAAACGCGTTTTCGAGCCTCCAAACGCACGAATCAGTGGTTTTTTCCTTTTGAACGCGGTTTTGTGCACCAAACGACTCGATAAGGCCGGAAAACGCGTTTTCGAGCCTCCAAACGCACGAATCAGTGGTTTTTTCCTTTTTAACGCGGTTTTGGGCACCAAACGACTCGAAAAGGCAGGAAAACGCGTTTTCGAGCCTCCAAACGCACGAATCAGTGGTTTTTTCCTTTTGAACGCGGTTTTGTGCACCAAACGACTCGAAAAGGCCAGAAAACGCGTTTTCGAGCCTCCAAACGCACGAATCAGTGGTTTTTTCCTTTTGAACGCGGTTTTGTGCACCAAACGACTCGAAAAGGCCAGAAAACGCGTTTTCGAGCCTCCAACGCACGAATCAGTGGTTTTTTCCTTTTGAACGCGGTTTTGTGCACCAAACGACTCGAAAAGGCCAGAAAACGCGTTTTCGAGCCTCCAAACGCACGAATCAATGGTTTTTTCCTTCTGAACGTGGTTTTGTGCACCAAACGACTCGAAAAGGCCAGAAAACGCGTTTTCGAGCCTCCAAACGCACGAATCAGTGGTTTTTTCCTTTTGAACGCGGTTTTGTGCACCAAACGACTCGAAAAGGCCAGAAAACGCGTTTTCGAGCCTCCATACGCACGAATCAGTGGTTTTTTCCTTTTGAACGCGGTTTTGTGCAACAAACGACTCGAAAAGGCCAGAAAACGCGTTTTCGAGCCTCCAAACGCACGAATCAGTGGTTTTTTCCTTTTGAACGTGGTTTTGTGCACCAAACGACTCGAAAAGGCCGGAAAAGGCGTTTTCGAGCCTCCAAACGCACGAATCAGTGGTTTTTTCCTTTTGAACGCGGTTTTGTGCACCAAACGACTCGAAAAGGCCAGAAAACGCGTTTTCGCGCGTCCATACGCACGTGTTACGTCCCGCGATACCGACCCGCAAATTCGACAAATATCGCACTCCGCAACTTTTACAAATTAATATAACAGAACTCACCTTTCGAACACACGGCGACTCATCAGATTCGAACACAGGACAATTTACGAACACACCGAGAAACTCGCCGACGTCATCCCCGCCACTTTTCCCAAAGCCGCGACAAAACCTATAAAATAGTATCAATAATTAATTATACTATCGCAACACAAACATTTCACAACACAAACCGCGAGGAAATTGCAAATTTAATAATTTACTCTATTTCACTTCACAACATAACCTACAAAATATTAACACGTAGCCGATACAGTAAAAACGACAACCAACACGAATCATAACACGCGCAAACCGATTTTTGAGCTACAATATTCCTTTTAGATACGAATTTCATATTAGTTCATATAAATTACGAAATATGATTACCTGTACAATACATCGAAACATAACCTATAAATAGGTGTGTAAACACCAGTTGTACGTTGTGGCGACTTCCCCAATGATTAATTAACCGCAGACACGAACTAGAATCTGAACAAAGAAATCTAATTAATCAAAACTTCTCGCCACACCGTAAAACACGTATAAATTATACTTATATTATGCAAGCGGAAAATAGCTGTACGACCGACACAGAAGCGCACGCTCGATCCCGTCGGCGTTCCGAACGCCACTGAATCGGCAAGCACCGGCCGGCGCGAGCGCGGCGGTAGGGGAGTATGGAGCCTTCCCCTCACGATTGCCTCACCACCGAACCACCCTCTGGAACCCCTCAACACCCCTGGAGGGGATTAAAACATATAAATACCCCGGATCGCGCACCCGAGGATCAGTTTAAGAAAAGTTTAAGAAGAGTTTAAGAAAAGTTTAAGAAAAGTTTAAGAAGAGTTTAAGAAAAGTTTAAGAAGAGTTTAAGAAAAGTTTAAGAAAAGTTTTAAGAAGAGTTTTAAGGAAGTTTTCGACAGTTTCGACAGTTCAACAGTTCAAGAGTTTAGAGAGAGAGTTCAACAGTTCGCTAGTTCGGCAAATTCAAAGATCGAGAAATAATCAGTTCAGCGAGTATCGATTTAAATCAGATAGACAGTTAGAATTTTCGATAGACTAGAAAGTTCGGAGATAGACAGTTGGAAATCTCCAGCAGCTTCCAGCGACTACGTTTACGATTTATAATTAATACGGTACGATTTAGAAAGGTGGAAATAACTCCAGTTTATTATTATAACATTTGTATTAGAAGTGATAGAAATATATTCGATTTATTATTAGTTTATTAATTTCGCGTTTCGTAAATCCCTCAGCACCATAGTTCCTTCTCTAGCGAATTTTATTGAAATAAAGAATTATAATTTAACTTGTGCTATCTCATTGCGCGGGGATCCAGGTTGGATATTGCTCGTCGACTGGGGCAATGCGGATTTCTGTGTGGCTTCCATCTCGTAGGGAAAGCCGCATGATTTCTGCACGCTAAGTCGATAGATAATTGCCAGGTGCGAATTCCATCTCGAAAGGGAACATTGCATTAGAGTTAAGCAATAAATCCAACCTTGATCGAACTGCGAGTTGTAAATTATAATAGAGTTAAACGCATTCTTTTTCTCGATTTATGGTAGATGTCCAAGCGACACAGTAGAGCCTCACGAAAGGCTCACAGGCAACGGCAACGCGCGAAAAGGAGGCTCCTCCGCGCGACACAGAGGCGGCTCGACCGAATCCTTAGGGGAGTCCGGGGTAGGCAGTCCCGCAAAGCGGAGGCGCCCCTACCGGAACCCTTGGAGGGCGGCGAGCTCGGCGTACTTGGTGTCGTGGACCCGACCCCAGAGCTTTCCTACTCACCAGTCCGCCCCGAGGAGTTAACTGACCCCCCGCAGATCCCCGCGGACCCCTTGCAAGCTTACTTAGAGGAGTTAGAGGCCGACTGGGAAAGGCGTTCTCTAGCCCAGCGCGAGGAAACTATTCAATTTACCCCCGCCGCCCCGTTTGACGTTCAGCAAATAAATTCCGAAGGAGGATTCGAATTTACTGAGGAGGAATATGAAATTATATTAGCTGTGGAATCAGGCGATATTCGAATAGAAGAATAAAATATATTTTATAAAGTTCTCTTTATTTTCCGAAACCATATTACACAAAACGTTTCCTAAATCCGAAAATCCTGCGCGCCCGTTCATTGGTGGCACCTCCGTTTCGGAAGTAGCCCAGACGAAAACCTGCGACGAGTATCCCCAGGATCCTCCGGTTGCCGCTCGTCGGTCGATCCTGTAAAAGACAAACGATAAATCTTTTAGAAAAATATTGAAATAAAATCAACTGTCACCGACCCAGCAACCAGGGACGTGACAGTCCAAACGCACGAATCAGTGGATTTTTCCTTTTGAAAGCGGTTTTGTGCACCAAACAACTCGAAAAGGCCGGAAAACGCGTTTTCGAGCATCCAATCGCATGAATCAGTGGGTTTTTCCTTTTGAACGCGGTTTTGTGCACCAAACGACTCGAAAAGGCCGGAAAACGCGTTTTCGAGCCTCCAAACGCACGAATCAGTGGTTTTTTCCTTTTGAACGCGGTTTTGTGCACCAAACGACTCGAAAAGGCCAGAAAACGCGTTTTCGAGCCTCCAAACGCACGAATCAGTGGTTTTTTCCTTTTGAACGCGGTTTTGTGCACCAAACGACTCGAAAAGGCCAGAAAACGCGTTTTCGAGCCTCCAAACGCACGAATCAGTGGTTTTTTCCTTTGAACGCGGTTTTGTGCACCAAACGACTCGAAAAGGCCAGAAAACGCGTTTTCGAGCCTCCAAACGCACGAATCAGTGGTTTTTTCCTTTTGAACGTGGTTTTGTGCACCAAACGACTCGAAAAGGCCAGAAAACGCGTTTTCGAGCCTCCAAACGCACGAATCAGTGGTTTTTTCCTTTTGAACCTGGTTTTGTGCACCAAACGACTCGAAAAGGCCAGAAAACGCGTTTTCGAGCCTCCAAACGCACGAATCAGTGGTTTTTTCCTTTTGAACGCGGTTTTGTGCACCAAACGACTCGAAAAGGGCGGAAAACGCGTTTTCGAGCCTCCAAACGCACGAATCAGTGGTTTTTTCCTTTTGAACGCGGTTTTGTGCACCAAACGACTCGAAAAGGCCAGAAAACGCGTTTTCGAGCCTCCAAACGCACGAATCAGTGGTTTTTTCCTTTTGAACGCGGTTTTGCGCACCAAACGACTCGAAAAGGCCAGAAAACGCGTTTTCGAGCCTCCAAACGCACGAATCAGTGGTTTTTTCCTTTTGAACGTGGTTTTGTGCACCAAACGACTCGAAAAGGCCAGAAAACGCGTTTTCGAGCCTCCAAACGCACGAATCAGTCGTTTTTTCCTTTTGAACGTGGTTTTGTGCACCAAACGTCTCGAAAAGGCCAGAAAACGCGTTTTCGAGCCTCCAAACGCACGAATCAGTGGTTTTTTCCTTTTGAACGTGGTTTTGTGCACCAAACGACTCGAAAAGGCCAGAAAACGCGTTTTCGAGCCTCCAAACGCACGAATCAGTGGTTTTTCCCTTTTGAACGTGGTTTTGTGCACCAAACGTCTCGAAAAGGCCAGAAAACGCGTTTTCGAGCCTCCAAACGCACGAATCAGTGGTTTTTTCCTTTTGAACGCGGTTTTGCGCACCAAACGACTCGAAAAGGCCAGAAAACGCGTTTTCGAGCCTCCAAACGCACGAATCAGCGGTTTTTTCCTTTTGAACGCGGTTTTGCGCACCAAACGACTCGAAAAGGCCAGAAAACGCGTTTTCGAGCCTCCATACGCACGAATCAGTGGTTTTTTCCTTTTGAACGCGGTTTTGTGCAACAAACTGTCACGTCCCTGGTTGTTGGGTCGGTGACAGTTGATTTTATTTCAATATTTTACTAAAAGATTTATCGTTTGTCTTTTACAGGATCGACCGACGAGCGGCAACCGGAGGATCCTGGGGATACTCGTCGCTGGTTTTCGTCTCGGCTACTTCCGAAACGGAGGTGCCACCAATGAACGGGCGCGCAGGATTTTCGGATTTAGGAAACGTTTTGTGTAATATGGTTTCGGAAAATAAAGAGAACTTTATAAAATATATTTTATTCTTCTATTCGAATATCGCCTGATTCCACAGCTAATATAATTTCATATTCCTCCTCTGTAAATTCGAATCCTCCTTCGGAATTTATTTGCTGAACGTCAAACGGGGCGGCGGGGGTAAATTGAATAGTTTCCTCGCGCTGGGCTAGAGAACGCCTTTCCCAGTCGGCCTCTAACACCTCTAAGTAAGCTTGCAAGTGGTCCGCGGCGATCTGCGGGGGGTCAGTTAACTCCTCGGGGCGGACTGGTGAGTAGGAAAGCTCTGGGGTCGGGTCCACGACACCAAGTACGCCGAGCTCACCGCCCTCCAAAGGTTCCGGTAGGGGCGCCTCCGCTTTCCGGGACTGCCTACCCAGGACTCCCCTAAGGATTCGGTCGAGCCGCCTCTGTGTCGCGCGGAGGAGCCTCCTTTTCGCGCGTTGCCGTTGCCTGTGAGCCTTTCGTGAGGCTCTACTGTGTCGCTTGGACATCTACCATAAATCGAGAAAAAGAATGCGTTTAACTCTATTATAATTTACAACTCGCAGTTCGATCAAGGTTGGATTTATTGCTTAACTCTAATGCAATGTTCCCTTTCGAGATGGAATTCGCACCTGGCAATTATCTATCGACTTAGCGTGCAGAAATCATGCGGCTTTCCCTACGAGACGGAAGTCACGCAGAAATCCGCATTGCCCCAGTCGACGAGCAATATCCAACCTGGATCCCCGCGCAATGAGATAGCACAAGTTAAATTATAATTCTTTATTTCAATAAAATTCGCTAGAGAAGGAACTATGGTGCTGAGGGATTTACGAAACGCGAAATTAATATACTAATAATAAATCGAATATGTTTCTATCACTTCTAATACAAATGTTATAATAATAAACTGGAGTTATTTCCACGTTTCTAAATCGTACCGTATTAATTATAAATCGTAAACGTAGTCGCTAGAAGCTGCTGGAGACTTCCAACTGTCTATCTCCGAACTTTCTAGTCTATCGAAAATTCTAACTGTCTATCTGATTTAAATCGATACTCGCTGAACTGATTATTTCTCGATCTTTGAATTTGCCGAACTAGCGAACTGTTGAACTCTCTCTCTAAACTCTTGAACTGTTGAACTGTCGAAACTGTCGAAAACTTCCATAAAACTCTTCTTAAACTTTTCTTAAACTCTTCTTAAACTCTTCTTAAACTTTTCTTAAACTCTTCTTAAACTTTTCTTAATCTGTTCTTAAACTGTTCTTAAACTCTTCTTAAACTTTTCTTAAAACTTTTCTTAAACTGTTCTTAAACTGTTCTTAAACTCTTCTTAAACTTTTCTTAAAACTGTGACTCGGGTGCGCGATCCGGGGTATTTATATGTTTTAATCCCCTCCAGGGGTGTTGAGGGGTTCCAGGGGGTGGTTCGGTGGTGAGGCAATCGTGAGGGGAAGGCTCCATACTCCCCTACCGCCGCGCTCGCGCCGGCCGGTGCTTGCCGATTCAGTGGCGTTCGGAACGCCGACGGGATCGAGCGTGCGCTTCTGTGTCGGTCGTACAGTTATTTTCCGCTTGCATAATATAAGTATAATTTATACGTGTTTTACGGTGTGGCGAGAAGTTTTGATTAATTAGATTTCTTTGTTCAGATTCTAGTTCGTGTCTGCGGTTAATTAATCATTGGGGAAGTCGCCACAACGTACAACTGGTGTTTACACCCCTATTTATAGGTTATGTTTCGATGTATTGTACAGGTAATCATATTTCGTAATTTATATGAACTAATATGAAATTCGTATCTAAAAGGAATATTGTAGCTCAAAAATCGGTTTGCGCGTGTTATGATTCGTGTTGGTTGTCGTTTTTACTTGTATCGGCTACGTGTTAATATTTTGTAGGTTATGT